>JAUMHR010000029.1:3562295-3576909 GCA_032361145.1 Enteromius fasciolatus
ATAATAATAAATGATACAAATACTAACATAAACAATTTACGCTATAAATACTAGAATTTAGGCAATATTAGCTTATATGTCATTCAGTTTTATTACGCACTGCCCCTTGTGTACTTTAGACCAACAATAAAAGACAGAACAAACTATAAAGGTGCATAGAAACAACATAATCTTTATTTTTACAGAAAAATAAAGTGACGTCATGCAAGATGGCTGTTGGATATCCATGTCTAATCCTCCAGGTTGCAGCGATAGGCTACTCGCTTTTTTCTTTCACACAATAATTATCGCGACACATTAAGTTACACTTAGTTATTTAATAACATAGCGCAAATCAACTCAGAATAAGGTATAAATACAAAGATGTTGCTATTTTTGTTTTTTTATACATTGCAATTAACTTTTTTTTTCCCTAGTGATGGAAGCTTCACCATAATATACAAATAAAATAATTTAAATAATTCCGTTCAACAATATTAAAATGTATTTATTTGATAACCAATACATAATTATTATCCACAGGGACATTATAAAAAAGCCTACTGTACAGATACTGTACGTTACTTTGCACAGTTGTATGTAATCCTTTACATCTTGATTAATACTCTTAGCCAGACACTTCCTTATGGGAAACATTTTTCTGGTGGATTGATGATGATGAGGATGAAGGCAAATCCAAGAGAGGGACTCACGGGAGAGATTCCAGGGGCCTCAGACACCGGGCCCTTCCGGACATCAGGCTCTTAAAGAAAAGAGAGACAAAATTCACTGAGCGCAGAAGAAGAGAAAGACACGGAGTAGATGAGATTAAAGAGAAACTGACAAAAGAGAAAGAGATAAAAGTCAAGAAGATCAAGGAGGTGGAGGACGAGGAAAAGGACATAGAGAAGATGAAGAAACCGAAGAAATCAGTGACAGAGAGCAAGAAAAAGCCTACGAAGAAAGAGAATCAGTGATGATGCATAAAGAAAAAAGGGCTGATGGAATATGTGCTTAAAGTATGAAAATAATGCAAAATTTTCTTAATAGTCCTAAAAGGATTAATTTTGTTTAGTAAAATGTTTTTAATACAGGGTAAAGTATAATACACTCTCAGATCCTTATGCACTTCTCTAGTCAGTTGATGACAATGTTTAAATTTGGTGCTTTTTTGCTTTGTAAAGTTTATATGTTTATATGTAAACAGTTCTTTTTAGAAGTTGCTTGAAGAAATTAAAAAATGAATATTAGCTGAAAATATTTGCTTCTTCATTAGATCTGGAGAAATTTGCCATCATCTATCTGTTTAATTCATGTGTTTCCAAATGTGTTCCTTAATTTTACCTTCCCCTTCCCCAAAGAGCAAGCAACCACCATCTAATTAGTTTCCAGTGGACACATTTAATTTCATTTTTTCTCATTCAAGAATCCTTTAATTCAGATGTTGTAGTATAGAAATAAAAACAATCACAACTTCAATTTCATTTCAACTTTAAAGATGTTTTTAATAATAAAAAAAGCATAAAAATAACCTTTGGACATTGTTTGGAAGGGCTGCTGTGGCACACAAGTCAAATCTGTTCTCTAAACATCAAACATTCACAGAAATGTCAAATCACTTCACAGTTTGAGGGTTGTGTTCATGAAAAAGGAGAAAAACAAAATAAACATGTCCATTTAGGTCTAGAAGGTTAACCCTTAAAGCTCTTATAATGCATTATAAAATTATTCATAATGTACGTTGTAATGCATTACAGCTTTTCATAAACAACTGCGACCAAAGGTAAAATGCATTTAAATGTTTGAATTTGAATGCATTACACTTTTAACAGAGAAGTATTATAACTGTGGTTACATTTATTCATGAGGTCATATAAATGCATTATAAGGTGCATAAACGAAAGCTTTTAGAATGCATCGTCTATAAAGCTTCAAGAGAAGCGTGACTCTTCAGGCTAGCCGTCGCCGGGGAGGGGAGGTCTCAGGTGAGGAGGCAGGGCACCTGGAGGAGGCATCTGTGGGGGCATCTGGGGTGGCATGGGGGCCCCGGGAGGCATCCCGTGTATTCCTCCGGGCGGCGGGGGGGGCATGGAGTCACCGTGCGGATGTGGACCAAGTCCAGTGATGAGCGAAGGCGGACGCTTGACACCGACCGACACCGGCTGACCCGGTGGAGCTGCCAGAGACTTCTCCATCTTAAAGTGAAACTGCAGAAAAAACTGGAGAACGACAGTGTGGTCAGCACTGGAGAAGGTCCAGATAAATACAAATGACTCTTATCCACCTGTTCTTACTTGTTTTGTTTCTCTGTTCCAGTGTGTCCAAAAACGAGTCTCTGCTTTGTCGATCTCTCGACTGGGAACCTGAAAATTCAACAGAAACAATGACATCAAATCTCAGGAAAGATTTTACATACTATGTGTGTATTACGTAGATATATATATATAAACATTTCATTTATTTAGGCTTTTTTAAATATTAGTCTGATATAGTAAAAACATATCTGAGTCGATCTGAGCAACAATACACAATTTGGTGCAAATGCTGATATTTAAATGATGAAGTTCTGATGCTTGTAATGTAAATCAGTCAGATCTTTATAATAGTAGCAACATACAATTATCTAATTATCAATGGTCGCTCTAAATCTCCATTAATGCGTCTCAGTACCAACATATACAGCAATGCTGATTGAGAGCTGAAGAAATAAAGGAGGCTTGTGAAGATCATTGCCCCGCTGAGGAACAGTGAAAGTAAAGCTCCTCAAAAGATCCTGTTTGAAGTATGAAATGGTTAGATGTTTTAATGGACAGACCTTGAATGCAATGGTTTCGTACGGCTCGGCTGCGAACAGCAGATACTGCCAGCGACGGTCTGGAGGTTCGATTCTCTGCTCATACGCTGACATGAAACGATGCCTCGGCCCGATACCTTCTGCTATCTCTGGGTAGTCAATCTGGAAAATAAGGGCAACATTTATTATGTAAGTGAAGCTTTGCTGGTCAAAATCACAAGAAAAACATTCAATTAGATGCATGATAGATCTCTGGACAGCTAATCAGAGCTTTAAAACAAATATTCAGCTTCTCAAAGTCGGACAGAAATGATTTACCTGGAAAAGCAGACTCTGCTGACCGCACTCTGGATCTCTCTGTTTTGTTACTACAGGAAAAATAAAAAACAAGTACATCTGTTAATCAATGACTTCAGACTGGTACCGGTTCCCACAGATTTCAATCAATGAGTTTCCATGACCGCCCAGATGTTTCTGATTATTGAATATAGATTTATATATATATATATATATATATATATATTATTTTGTTTTCCATGACAATAAGAATGGTGTCTATACAACAAATGAATGTGACTCACTCAACATGAGCTAAATAAAAAGGAATTAATATCTTGAAAAAAATGCTGCTGATTCACCAAAAAAAAAGACCTTTGATGATGCTTGGTTCAAAAATATCAAACACTTTCCTTCATATACAGAAATATAATTAGAAACAAGTTTATTCTCATGTATCAGCCTTAATGCACTGACCACAATAAAAAAAGGTAGTCAAATGTCAAAAGTTTTGATTTCAAAAAACATTTGAACTTACAGTTAAATACTCAATTTAGTGTTGAAGAACAAATTCATAAATAATGTTCTGACCATAAAATCAGGAGTAGACATCAAACAATGTCTAATCATGTGAAAAAGCACAACAAAATTAGTAAGAATTACATACTGGGTCTGAGGCTCAGTGTCTTACCTTTATAACCCGGTCTGCCAATCTTGACAAACTTCTTCACCTCAACCTTGACCTTCTCTGGAGCGGGTTGAGCCGGCGCTTCCTTCGCCTCTTTTGCAGCTCGTCTCGCTCTAAAACAGCAAACACAATGAGTTCCTCCTCTACACTGACAAACATAACTCCATCATCCTGACAAACATAACTCCAAAAATGCACTTACAAGTTAGTCTGATGCTTTTTGCCCTGCGTGTGAGCGAGATAACTTCCCTAGAAGAAGAAAATGACAAACACAATGAGAACTCGTGTTTTAAGATGAAAGTCTGAAGTGCATTAGCGTCACTCCGAGCTCACACCTCATTATTGTGCAGCGTGAGACACAGTTTACACTCGTAAGAGCCCAGGTGGTTTTTCATGAAGTAGGGATCTTTGTTGATGTCTATGGTCTCTAAGGCCAGCTGACGAAGACGCTCACGCCGGTCTCGGTTGCTCTCGGACGCGGAGGCGACTCCACCGCTGCCCGTTTTCCCTCCAGCTCTGTGCTGGAAATCCATGATGGCAGATCCTTCTCCTCACACTGCTGGAATCACAGAAGAGGAAACACGTTTAAACAGGATGGAAACATGACAGAAGTCATCTGATGTTCAAAGAGTTTGATGGTTGAACTTTCAGAACTCTAAATGTCCAGACAGCACACTCTTATTTCTAAAAAAAAAAAGTAGTGTATAAATATCTACACAGATGTGGAGGGTAGCCAACAATTAAAGATCTTAATAGTTTTATGTTCATATATATCGTTAGAAGTCTAAAACTTAAGGTTAAATTGTAAGGGTCAGAAAAATAACACCTAAGTGGATTTACATAAGCGTGTGAACGGAGTAAAAAGTTATGCCACTAATAAAATCACATATCAATTACAATAGAAATACACAGACACACGTATAAAAAGTACTGAATCGACCTGACTTCAGTTCAAAGCTGCATTCTAACGCATTATAATAAACGCCGAAAGCCCGTTAAAAGGCCAGAGTTTAGTTTAGCTTTTTTTAGTATTTATAACTACTAATTTGATTGAAAAAATAAAATTCTTTGTGAAAACATTTTTACCTAACGTCCAGATCACGCTTGCTGCTGCTGCCGTACTGCGCATGCGCGGTGAACGATGCACTTCCGGTTCCTGTTATTTTGAAGTGCGCAACTTTATTGATAAAGGTAGGATACTCAAGCCACTGCAAAAGAGTTTGTTTTGCCTCACAAATGTACTGTAAACTAATTTCATCGCACCACGATCAGTGAGGATGCATAAAATCTAAAAGAGCTGAAACACGTTGACAGGTTTTACTAAAGTGACACGACATCATAAAACTGCGAGATCGTCATCGAAAATGTTCTTTTGAAATGTGTTTTTTTTTTTGTTAATCAAATTAAAATTTCGAAATAAATACTTGTTTATGAATTGTTTTAAAAATGTACGTTTTAAGTGGGGAGTTAGCGCCCTCTTCCGGTTGCTCGTGGTCAGTTCCTGCAGCTCTCAGTATCGGTGTGGTCTGGGTGTGTGAGCTTAGGACGCTTGTTTCAGTTCGTTTTGCATTAAAGACGCGTTCAGAGGAGTTTCTGACAGCAGCAGCACACTATGACTGATAGTCTGGAGGAAGAGTATCCGATCCGACGCTTGTCCTGAGGCGAAAACTGACGTTTAATGTCTTAAAATGCGCTTTGATGAGACGAAACTGCCGTCAGAGAGCTGAAGATGCGATTCAACGAGAAAGAGCTGGTGTTCCTGAGCCGCCAGCCGTCAGAGAGAACGGCCGAGCTGGGCATGAGAGGCCCGAAGAAAGGAGACGGTGAGCGGACGACATTTCTGCCCAGTTTCTATTATAAAAAACCAGATCCCACCGTTAAAATCAACAGCAGGACAAGACACTTATTTTATGATATGTGCGTTGATCAGAATCGATTATAGCGTACTACTTGTACTATTTAGACATATTACAGCAGTTGTTAAGGTGGGTAGTACACTATTACGAGTACAGCTGTTAGTCACTAGTGTTCGTACTCAACTGTCCAATCGCGTTAGGAGGAGGGTGACGTCACCTCCACTAACGCGCTCTGATTGGTAGATTGATTTCTGTTCAACATCGTCTCGGTTCGCCGTCATTAACGTGTAATTTTATAATAAAAATAAGATGTTGGAATTAAATCTTTTAGTAATAATCTACGAAGCTGTGGAAAACAACAGCCGCTTCAACAGGACAAAATTAAGTCTCGTGTGTATATATATATAAATAATTAAAAAAAAATACATAAAATATATACATTTATTTTTCTCTCTCTCTTAACTTTAAAAGTTACGACTTTACATTTTTTTAATTAATTTTAATTAATACTGTTGTGATATTAAAAATGTATAATTGCGAAATTTAAGCTCGCAGTTATAAGGGGGAAAAGGTCACCAACAGAATAGAGAAAATTATAAATTTAAACTAAAGCATTAACCAGGAGAGAGTAAAATTGCATTATATATACTACATGTAAACTACAGCAACTTAAAGTCATTTAAAAATAAAATAAGTTTAACTCTAGACAGGGCTGATGTGTTTCTGGAGTGAGGAGACGCAGCTCAGAATTTATTTCTGCTCTGTTTCTTTCAACAGTTGTAAAGAGACGTCTAGTGAAACTGACCGTTAACTTCCTATTTTACTTTCGCACCGATGAGGACGAGGTGAGTGTGAACAGATCTCTCAGCATCCTCTCGTTAGCGTCTTAGTTTAACTGGTTTGTGTTTCAGCCCATCGGAGCTCTGCTGCTGGAGCAGTGTCGTGTGGAGAGGGAGGACCAGCATGTGTTCTCCATCGGTGAGGAGCTCAACACACTAGATATAGACACAATAAAGTTTTCTTATGACATAGTAAAAAAAATAATATAATCAACAAAAATACACAAAATTATATATAAATATATATGGAATATAATAGAAAATACAAAAAACTTGTTTTCCAGTGTTTCTGGACGAAGCAGAGAGGAAGTATTTGTTCGAGTGTGATTCTCAGGAACAGTGTGTTGAGTGGATCGATGCCATCATTAAAGCCAGGTGTGTGTCACTGATGTTTCCCATCATGCCGTGTGTCTCCTTCGTTATAACTCTGATCTGCTTCTGTCTCACAGTTATGAGTTCATGCGCAAGAACCTGATATACTATCGCACAGAAATCCATCGACTGACCGGCAAGGTGAGGGAATCGCTAATAATTATATGCCCCCGAGATCAATATCAGACTAATAATCATGATCTGGTGCAGGACCCGCTGGAGCAGTATGGGATATCAGACGAAACACGCTTTCAGGTCAACAGTGGTCTTCCTCCGCTGCCCCCGCCGCCCACATAAACACATTCTCTCTGCTGTTTGGGGCTTTTACCCAGGGTTTTCTTCTTCTACAGTCTGCCAGTATCCATTACTGTACATTCTGACCTCTGTAACTCTAGATTTTCTGTGATTTATGGGAGAAATAACCTAATATTACTGTAATGAATGTCTGCTGAGTTTGAGCCAGTTGTTATTAAAGTTTCTTCTCTATATCAAGGCCATTTTAAATGAGGACAAACTTAATTGGGTTGCCTTTAAAAAACTGATTTCTGCATTTTTATTGCCTTTCATAACTGATGATATTATAGTTTGAGCTAAAGTGCACTGAAGAGCTTTAGTAGCTTTTAGTCAAAACATTTGAGATGCTTTCAGTTTGTGCCTCTGAAGTGCAGCGGTCGTATTTTACCCCAAAATCAAAAGAAAGAAAAAAAATTCTATTTTAATACAAAAAAATGCAAAGTCTGTTTTTAGGGTTATTAAAACAACAATATTCTTTGTTGCAAGAAATGCAATATATACAATTTAACTAATTTAATAAATTGTATATAATAGTATAAAAAAATACAGAATCTTCCATTTTTATTATCATTCTAAATTATTTATATATATATATCTTAAATTGTAATTATTTATTGAATTAAACATCAGCATAGATTACAATTAATTTAATAATATAAAAGTATGTTGCGCTCAATTGAAATGTGTTAACTCTATACAAGCTGTAATTTGACTTTTTTTTTTTTCTTTT
Source organism: Enteromius fasciolatus (assembly GCA_032361145.1). NCBI lineage: Eukaryota > Metazoa > Chordata > Actinopteri > Cypriniformes > Cyprinidae > Enteromius > Enteromius fasciolatus. Next base: position 3,570,124 of record JAUMHR010000029.1, read on the forward strand.
GGTTTTGTGGTGACCTTTGACCTGTGTATTTCAGATCTGTTCAAACACTGTGGCATTCACAAATTGACAGTTTGGAAGCAGCAGCTTCTTCTGCTACGTTTTGTTTGATAGTTTGTGTTCGTCTTGAGCTCATAAACGGCATTGAACCACAAAACATGATCAAACAACTTAAACCTCTTTCCTGTAATTTTGGATAAAGTTTTATTATTTGAACCCCTATCACCTGTAACTTTCCATTTCTATAAGCGATGAAACTATAATAAGGGTGAAAATGCTTTAGTTTGTCAAAATGTGACTCGTGAATGTTCCAGTCTTTTTCATGCACTAGAAACGATTCCTTTTATCATTTAGATTTCATAATTTATATGCTCATTTCCAATCTTATTTTGATTAATAAATTCACTTTAAAGGTACCAGTGTGCTTTTGTTTTTATGCTGATACAAGAACGATGAAAGTGCTGATGAACTCTGTCAGTATAATGCCAGGAAATATATAAATGCATCACACTATGAGTGTCTGCACACATACTGTCACTCTGTTTAACAGTTAATGACCACAACACATGAGTCATTTAATGAACGCATGTGTGAGATAATGTCAGTGTCACAACCGCTCTCGAAATCTGATCATATTTGACCATGATCACAGACAAACTCTCATTTTCAAGGGTTAATAAATGAAACAAAAAAGCTAATGACAGCTCAGTGACATTATGACTATGATTAGTGTCATCTTTAGTTATTTTGGGATATTTAAATGGTTCCAGCTCTGTAAATAGCTGTTAGCATTACTCTTAACTATTACTACTAAGATAATCAAACGGGACGAATGTTTCAAAGTGAAACAAACCGCAAAACATCTCAAGACTCGTCAGATCTGTTGATGCATAAATACTGATGCTTGTGCTGCTGGTTTCCCACCAACAAATGATGTCACTTCCTGCAGGATAACATAATTAAGGAAGTGCCTTTTGTTAGTTCAAGTGGTTTTTACAAATGACTCCTAATATGGAAAGTCAAATTAAAGGAATAAGTCAGCCAAAAATGAAATAGTGGATGCTCTGCAGTGAATGGGTGCCATTAGAATGAGATTGCAAACTGTTGATAAGACATCAGAATAATCCACAGCACTCTAACAGTCTACATATTAGTTTATAGCTGTTTTGGCTTGATCTGAGCAGATGTCTCTCCTGATTCAGACCAGAACACTTTTTCACTGGAGGAAGAGTTATTATGGATTTGAGTTAAAATCATCTTAATGCTGGATTAGTTTGATCTTCTGACTCTATCAGACTCTGACGGCACCCATTCACTTCCATTACTGAGACACTGATGCAGAGACACATTTCTCCAGATCTGATGAAGAAACATAAGCTACATCTCTGGTGAGTAAATTCTCATTATACACTCATCTCTCAGTGCCCTCTCTGTTCAGGACAGAGACTGGACTCGGATCCTCTTCAGGTCAGTAATGCGCTGACGCAGCAAGTGACTGTAACTCAAACCCTGCTGAATTATTGACACATGGATCTTCATTACTTTTAATGCCACAAGCTCCGGGTCAGTCAAACGTCTTCTGTGTTTCACTTGAGAAACAAAACCAGCTGGATTCCTCTCAGTCTGTCTCACATCAAGCCTGACAAAACCCAGCACGAACAGAAAGAGCACATGGTAATCGGTCATGAGCTGATTACAGCGCTGCAGGGTTTTGACTGAAAAGGAAAAGCTGGAATTTTAAAAAACAAATAGGATTTTCTGAAATGTAAAACAAGGGAACATCGAGACATGAAGTTACATTGTATGCTTATTTTCTGTTCTACGTCTGAATTCATGTCACAGATCATGTGACTTTTACACAGTCAGATTTCCTTCATCGGAGCAAAGCAGACACACCAAATATGCATTCATGCAATTCATGATTATTTTTAAATAATTCTGACATACAATTAATCACAATTTTTAAGAATTAGTTTTGGTTTACATATGTGTGTACTGTTTATATTTATTATGTATGTATAAATACATACACATGTATATTTTGAAAATATTTGTGTATATATTTATATTAATATAAATTCTATCATATATAAATGTATTTAATATACATGAATGTGATTTTTTACATATACATAATATACACAGCACACACATATACAATACATGTAAACAAAAACATTTATTGCAATTAATTACGATTAATCATTTGACAAAACTATTTTTACAATTTAAAGCTGAAGTTATTATTCTAAATTCATTTCTGATTAATGGTTTTGTGAATTAGAAAACATGCAAAAAACAAATCAAAACAACAACAACCACAATATTTTCCCACTAGAGTAAACGTCACTGAAACTCATTGCTCTTGAGTTTAATTAGGTTTAATTAAATAAAAAAAAACAAATCCAAGACATGTCAAAGTGCTTTCAATAAGTTGAAATATCAATAAATATATGCTATCAAATGTACAAGCAAACTTGTAAAGATGAGATGTTTCTCTGTTAGGACTATATGTATTCATGTGGATGAGGTTTTTAGTGTGTCTGTGCAAATTATACAACTTGTGTCTCTTTCTTGATTCTTGTCCCTGGTCTTAGTGGTAATTATGCAAATAAGTCAGATAGAGGAGTAAATGTGTGGTGATGTCTGTGAAACTGTGCTTCTTCATATCTGTGACTGAAAGAGGAACCAGAGCGCTTTCAGATATCTAGAACAGAAATACACCCCAGACACTTCCTGAACCGAGGTTCACTTCAGTGAGAAAAGAGAAAACCATGATTTCACTTTGATGCCCATGAGTGCACGAAACAGCATGTGGATAAATTATATATTAAATAAGTGCTGTTCTTCCTTATTTTTTTTCCATTGCAAACCTCTTAAATCAAGACACAATTACCAGAAAAGCTAAATGAATGAGGCATTATTAAAATATAAAATGACAGAACAAGTCACAAATCTACATAACACCCCAGTGTATATGAAAAGAAAGGTATAATTTGTATTCTCGCAGCAGTATTGCTATGGTGTTTTTTGAACCTTCAAGGAATATGATGTTGCTAAAACGAACATTATTTGGTGTAATGTAATGTGTATATGTGGTTTAAGGTGCAAAAAACACATTATTTTCCACATACTGTACATTATTGTTTCTCCTCTAAGCCCCGCCTCCTAAACCATGTGGATTTGTACAAAGCTCATCACTGTGTGCTCTGATTGGTCAGCTATCCAGTGCACTGCGATTGGCCAAATACCTCAAATGTCTGATGGAAATGTTCTGTAAAACACAAAGCAGACATTTGTTGATCCAGTGGAGACATAATTACTGATGATCATGACTTAGTTCTGTCTTTTTACTCGTGGTGTTGCATCACGCCTCGTAAACATAACACCATGTCTGCATTCGTGATCGGAGAAACAACCCTTCACTGCTCAAAACTCACGTTTGAATAGTAAGTAGCAGCTGCTTTTAATAAGAAAAGCTAACTATCTTAAAGGCTGTGAGTCGTCAGCAGCAGACTGTTCTTGCAGAGGTAGAATTGCCTCACTTTCTAGTCTCTGTGCACAGCCAGCATAGACTGCTCTGTCAGGTTCAGGAATCAGTCCTCCGTAAATGTGCTGAACACACTCCAATATTTGTGTTCAACTGTTCTGCAACAGTGTTGGAAACACAACTTAACACTGATTTCTAGTTGTGTCCTCTTTTGGAAGCACAAACAAACAAAGACTTTCACAAAGACACACAGCGTCTCCAGAACATGGCGCCCGCAGCAACACTATAGCTCCGCCTTCTTTCTTTGTGGAAAATAAACCCACTCTGTGACGTAGAAAAGTGGAGGAGTGTTTAATCAAGTTGTTTTAGGGGGTGTGGACAAGTCATACCTCTTTGGTTTTGAATCTTTAGTCTTTGAAACTTTACAGATTTTATCTCTGCACTAACAGCTCATAACACTCCACAGAGAAAGAGAAACATAAAAATATCATACGACTGATATTTTTGAAATTTTAAGCAAAAACTAACACAAAACGTAGCAAAACAAGTTTTTCTTGAAAAACAAGACAAAAATTTTTAAGTCATTTTACCTGTCAAGTAAATGCATCTTGATTCAAGAATGTTTAGATATTCATGCTAGAAAACAAGACACACAGAATGTGTTGAATGTTTTGTGAATTGGATGTGGTCCGTATCGAAACTCTTTCTTCTTCTCTCTCATGAGCAGTTCCTCAGGTGTTACGCAGCTGTAGTGAGTTCATCGAGAAGCATGGGATTGTCGACGGGATCTACAGACTGTCCGGAGTGTCGTCCAACACACAGAAACTACGGTGTGTCAAGCTGGCTTATTAATTATGAATAAAGCTATAATATTTTCATATTAGTTTATATTTTACATGTATATTAATTTTTTTTTACGTATTTAAAAGTTCAATAAAATAATGAAAATCTACTTTTTAAAAAAGTTTTATAAATGTTTTCTTAAAATTAAGATTACCCACCATATTTGCAAGCTCGTAAGATTTTTTTATAGTATATATTTTTATAGTATTATTCAGATGCAGTTCTGCAGTTATTCTGCAGTGCATAGTTTTGTACATTTTTCATAAACATCTATTCTTTTTTTGGCACTGCAAAAAATATTTTCTTTCTTATTAGGTTTGTCTTGTTTTTTCTGGTATGTTTAAAAATTCTTCAGTCATGATGATTTTACTTTAAAGGTAAAATTACTTAATAATAATATATAATGTCTTGTTTCTGAAAGAAAAAAAATGTTTTTTTTATTTTTTTGTTTAAAACAAGCAAAAAATCTGCCAGTGGAGTAAGAAATGTGATCTTTATTCAAAACCTAAATAAGCAAAAACTAACAAAATTCTAATTATTTACTTTAGAAAACAAGTAAATGCATCTTGATTCAAAAATGTTTAGATATTTATACTACAAAACAAGAAAAAGTACTAAGTAGGAAAATCGTTTTTTGCAGTGTAATGGTTTATTGTGTTTCTGTTATGTGTGCATGCCTATAATTGATTGTTGGTTTGTTTACATGAATAGATGTTCTCAGTGATGCTAAAGTAATACTGAGAACTGACTTTATGCAGCCGCTAAAAAAAATCACCAAAACACTGTGTGTGTGCAGGAGTGAGTTCGACAACGAAGGCTCTCCGGACCTGTATAAGGACGTGTATCTGCAGGACATTCACTGTGTCAGCTCTCTGTGTAAGGCGTATTTCCGAGAGCTGCCCAACCCTCTGCTCACATACGAGCTGTACGACCGCTTCGCTGTGAGTCTGCTTTAGTCTCTAAATCATGTACTGCTGTACTAATCTGATATCTGAAGGGTGCAAAAAATATCAATTTTGAGAAAATTGCCTTTAAAGTTGTCCAAATTATATTAATTCATAAAAATGATATAACGTGCATTAAAAAAAATATATATATAGACATATCAAGTGACAAAAACACACTAAAACTACAAAGATTTTAAAACTAAAATGTAAAAAGCCCCTATGGTTTATGAAAGGTCTCAAACAACAGGTTAATATGGACGCAAAGTCAAAAAACAAATACATTTTCTTATAACATGTTCAATGATTAATTCTTCCAGTATGTGGTGATTGGATGATTTCGTTTAAAGCAGTGTTTGTTAGCATTTAACTCTTCAACAGCGGCACCTAGTGGTGAAGAATGAATTTGCATTTTCGTTCAGACCAAAGCAGAAAAAAGTTTTCCAGGGCGGGCAATATGCCAATTTTGACATCAACAAGAAACGGCTTGGGACTCGTTTTAAAAACGACTCGTTTCAATGATTCAGAGTTGACTGAAAAAAAATAAAATTAACTCAAAATATTTATAAGAAGTATAATTATGAATCATTGGTGTCAAAATATGCTAAAATGTGCTGGATAAAACTGTGATCGGTGACTGATATCAGCCAAGACCAAGCCAAGCCAAGACCTTTTAATATGTAATTATTTAGTCATTAAATGATGATTAAATGGAGGCTGTTCCACTCGTCTGATTAACAGAAGTGTCCGTTTCAAAATTCCCTGACAATCACATTTCAGAATTTCCAGGAAAGTGTGTGCAAACGAATGGCCCATTTCAGCGATCCAGTATTGTGTATTTAGAGTCTCGTCTTTGGTCTGTGCAGGACGCAGTGGCGATTCAGCTGGAAGATGAGCGTCTGGTGAAGATTAAAGAGGTTCTGAAGGATTTACCAAATCTTCACCACAGGTCCAAGTCCACCAAAAATTATTCATGTTGTTCACATCATTTTTCACTTTTACTTACTTAGTTTTCTTGTCTTGCTTCCAACCCAGAAATAAAAAAATTATTTGATCAAGAAGGATTTTCTAGACCAGTAAAAATTAGCATTTGAGGTTCCTCATGATCCTTCAGTGTCTAGCTTAATTGTATTCCCTGAACACTTATGGTTTTCCAGGACTCTGGAGTTTTTGATGCGCCATCTGGTCAAGATGTCCACATTTGCCTCACAGACCAACATGCATTCTAGAAACCTGGCCATTGTCTGGGCCCCGAACCTCCTCAGGTGTGTGAGAGAGAGAGAGAGAGAGACAGAGAGACAGAGAGAGTGTGTATTTGTTTATGTGCGTTTCCCTGTGGCACGTCATGATTTTGCTGAGTTAGGCGTGTTCCTGGATCAACATATTTTGTTGACCCTGGAACAACATTTTATTTAAAAATTTTAGTTTTGACCAGATCTCTACTCCTAAACCTAACCCTACCCATGAGTAATGCCTAAAATCAGAGGAAATGATAGATGACTGACACTGATG
>JAUMHR010000029.1:3583387-3595425 GCA_032361145.1 Enteromius fasciolatus
TATCACACACCTGTGAACCTTTGTTCATCTTTAAACATAAATTACGATATTCTTCATGCGTTCCGAGAGCTCTGACCCTCCAGAGACAGCAAGGGGCAGAAATGTAGAAAGGAGATGAAATAATCCATCTGACATTAAGGCTTCAATTGTTATAAAGCTATGAGAAGCTCAGTGTGTGCAAAAAAAATAGAAACTTTATTTAACAAATCGTCTCCTCCTCGTCACTGTAGTGTCATTCTGGAGAGTATCACACACTTTTATTTGACCTTCAGCTGTATACTGTCGCCAGGTGTTGGTGTTTTCGCGCTGGTCTGAGTGAAAGTGCAGATTCTTTCTTCACCGCTGGGAGAGTTAAAACAGCACTGAAGCAGCTTCATCAGACAGTACAGGGTGTCCAATCCACCAATCACTGCAGAGAGCATCACACAGAGGAGGGGCTTGAACAAATCAATCATTTTGGGAGTCCATTTAAATAAAGGAAGAATAAAGGCATATTATAAAACACAACCCATAATAAGGGCACTTTAAATAATATGTAACGAATTAATTAAAAAATACAACAAATGTATGCATTTTTATACATTTATTAATCTATTCTAATAATACATTTTGAAATACTTTAATTTACAAATGATTAGATTTACTGATTCAGTCTAAAACACGGAGAGGGTTGTATCTGGATCTTTTTTATTATGTTAACAATGCTTTTTTATACTTTCGAAATGTATTTTCATATTTTATTTTAAGATTGTATCAGATGACTTGTTTTTGTCTAATTTGTTAATTTCTGATTTGATTGCATGATTGAATAAAGAAATGGTTGAACTTTTACGGTTCTTTTCTGGACAATTGGATGCAATTTTAATTTTTAAATTGATTTAACATTTTAACACGAAACTAATTGACAATTTTTTTAAATAATAAAAATTTATCCCATTTTTTATTTTTCAATGAATGTTGTTTTTGGCATTTCTGGAACATAATGCCATGTATTTGGCCGTCAACATTTCAATCATTTAAATACAATATAACTATTATAAATACTACACATTTATAAATTATTATAAATGTATTTATGTATTATAAATTATATAATTTATTATGCATTTGTAAATATTATAATTTATTATATGAGAATGAAACAAAAAAAGTAATTTTATGTATGAGTGTGTAAAACATTTTAAAACGGAATTGTTAAACTGCATATATATTTATTTATTTATTTATTTATTTTCACTATTTTGAGCAACACTTATCCTACAATAATCAAAGCTTGAGCTCTTTGCCGCCGCCCTCTTCTTCCGGTTTTTACGGTCGCTGAAGCCGGAAGTGTTTTTGCCCGCAATTTCTGACATCATTCCAGGATCCGGAGACAGAGCGATGGTCTGAAGATGTCGAGCAGCAGCGCGGTGTTTGAGAGCAGACTGAAGGCGGTGCTGGAGACCGCGGTGATGGAGATCCTCCAGCTCCACGAGGAGGGGCTGGCTCTGCTGCGGCTGCAGATCCGCCAGAGAGACGCGCAGATCGGCGTGATGCGGAGCAGAGCCGCGGAGCTCCAGAGACCCGGTACACAGCTCAGACTTCCTCAAACTTACCCTATTTAATATGTAAATATTAAGTGTGACTGTCAGGTAAACGTGGTAATTATATTAAATTAAATATACATTTAATTTATTATATTATAATATAACATAACTTATTATATTATATTAAAAATCTGGAAAAAATATGACTTCTGTTTTTTTAATACTGGATGAATATTCATTAAAAATTATACTTGACCCATTAAGTCAACTCCTAATTAGAATCAGATAATGTTAAAAAATGACTGTGTGAGCCAAACTTCTAATTTGAAATCAATATACATTGGCCTACTTTTTTTTCTATCACGGTATATACACTACTCACAATAAGTTAGGGATATTGTGAGAGACTTTGTATTGTATTTGTATATTTATATTGTGGATGTCATACATACTGTGTTGTTTCACTTCAGACATTTTTGGGATAGGGAGGCACTTGTATCGAGGTGATAGACACTCCTCAGTTTGTGTTTCCCATGTAATGGTCTCATTGTGCTCCGGTGTGCCTTATATTGGGGCCAATACCAAAATACAACCTTTTTCATTGTGGCATCAATTTCAACATTCTGTGGGTATAAAAAGCTGGTATATTCAAACAGCCATGAACACATGACGTCACTTAACGGACGAGCAGCGTCACCTGGCCATGGCACGCCTTCGGGTCGATGGCAGGCAGTCAGATGTTGCTCGTGAACTTCTCAAAGTGTCATCAGCAGACTTGCATCAAGACACAGAACTACTGGCAGAGTTCATGACAGACCGCAACGATGACCAGTACCTAAAGACCTATGCACTCTGACATCGTTATGCAACTGCCACACAGCTGCAGGCCCGTTTACGAGATGTGAGGGGTACTAGGCTTTCCAGACAAACCATTCACAACCGACTCCACCACTTGAATGCTGGCTTGAATGCCAGACAAAGGTGAGTGATACGCTGAGGTCAACATGGTCGGCAGGTTTTGTTTGGTGGAGGAGGTGCAACAGTCTGGGCAGGCATCACCAGTCAGCGCGAAACTGATTTGGTTCACATCATCACCCCCCAATTCTACCAGCACACCCCCAACTTTCTCTTCATGGATGATAATGCTCCACCACATCGTGGTATAATTGTTATTTGGGGCTATCCTTGTTATTGTCTACATTTTTGGGGTAATAAATATTAAACTAATGAAAATGGTGTCTCTTCTCATACGTTATTAGTAATTTCAAAGGGAACTTTTACTTATTTCACTAAAATTCAGAGCAATTAGGAAAAGCACTCATGTAAATAACAATATGCCTAACTTATTGTGAGTAGTGTAGATGAATACATTTAAATTTTGCATTTAGTAGACACTTCAAAGTGACTTTCATAAAGGAAACACAACCAGGTTTTAAAAAAAAAATTACATATTTACAATAATTTTTTACATTTTTGATAATAACTCTTATTTTTGAATATTTTAGTAGCACTACTACACAATTCAGCGTTTCAAATACATTTAAAATATTAAAGGTATGTATGACATTATGTCCATAGTTTATATAACATATTTATTAATAAAGATGAAAATGAAATATTAAAATAATCCAGATACAGCAAAGCACTTCAAAATGTACATTTGTAACATATTTGTTGTAAATAATTAAATGTTAACATTTATATACTTTTAAGTCTGTAATGGCTCTTCTAGAATCTGTGTTAAATGTAGATTACAATTAAATAAAACTCTCAAATACTTTAAAGAATATCATGGTGATACAGTGGTGCATGTTCATAGGTTCTTTGTAGTAGATTTGAGTGTTTTCTGATTTATCTGCAGGGCGTCAGGTTCAGAAACCTGCTTCTCAGCTCCATCACGATAGGAATCTAGACTCCAGCCAGACGCACGCTGATCCGCAGCATCATTCCTGTGAAGATACACGCACACAGATCATCTGCGCAGACGAAGACAGCGAGGAAGACTTCGGTGGACTGCTGGAGGTGGAGATGAAGCAGAGCTTTCCGTCTGAAAACACGGAAACGTCAGACGATCCGCGCGGCTCGCAGATGCCTGCAGACGCATGCGCATTCACATCTTTGGAAAGCGGCTCGTCTGTCGCAGTCAGACAAACATTAAACAACCTCAGCTTTGAGTCTGTAAACCAGAACTCATGGACCAACAGAACAGAACCAGACTTCATCCGAACGTTTCCGGACGAGAATATAAACCGCAGCTGCGCAGACAGACGTGCATTCATCGCGCAGCGCAGAGAAACGGCGCAGGAGAAGTGGTTCATCTGTTCGTTCTGCGGGAAGAGTTTCGACCGCTTCAGTCACCTGCAGATGCACCAGCGCATCCACACGGGAGAGAAACCCTTCCGCTGCGCGACCTGCGGAAAACACTTCTCGCAGCAGAGCAATCTGCGCACGCACCAGAAGATCCACCGCAAGACACGCACGTGCACGTGAAAACTAGCCATGCACGATTGTTCAAAAGAAAGCAGATGATCAGGGGCGATTATTTACGAAAGCCCTTTTCCGACACTGAGTACAACAACAAAAAAAACAATTGCGACTTTTTTTTTTTTTGCAGTTTTTCAGAATTGCAAGATAGAAAACTAGTCTAGTTTATATCATGCAATTCTGAGTAAAAACAGTCCGAATTGTGTGATATAAACCCAAAATTGTAAGATGTTAGAACTGCAATTCTGACTCTTTTTCCTCAGATATTTTATCGCGAGTCCAGTTTTGAGGGAAAAAGACTGGTTCGTGAGAATTGAGATTTTATATCTCACAACTGCGTCATATAAAGACAGAATTACGAGATATAAACTCTTTTTATAACTCACAATTGCAAGCTTATATCACGCAATTCTGTCCTTGTAAGATGCGGCTGCGAGTTTATATCTCAGGATAGAGACCAAAAGTTGGAACTGCAAGCCTATATCCTGCCATCCTGAGGAAAAGGCTGAAATGTAAAAAAAGTCACAATTTCCTTTTTTTTCCCCTTTATTCAGTGGACGGAAATGTCTTCCTATTTGTGTGAAGAAAATGTTTCTTTTGTTGAACTCTTGTGTGTTCAGGTGACGCAATAATTAACAGGGCCCTTAGTGCAGGTTCTTTATATAAACCAAGTTGCCAGATCTGCATTTTTCCCTTCACGAAATATTGTTTGTAATCTCCCTCTAATCGGATTACCACAACGAGCTTTGTGCTTTTTTAACTTCATATAAGAGTAAAAATCTCAGCTTTCAAACCCTGTACATTTTATCACAAAATTTAAATAACAAATGTCGTTTTGACGCTCTTAAAGATCGCTGTAGTGCCTCGTTCAAGCGTCAGAGAGTTTCAATAAAAGGAAATGTCAATAAATCAGCTTGTAAACAATACGTACCGTTGGTAAGTTATAGGTTGTTCGCAGGTTTGCTAAGAAAGAAGCTTGAGTGTTATATATTTTAATAAATCTGTAATGAAGACAAGTTATGAGGACTATCGTATGTGCAACTACATGTTTTAATAGCATAGAATAAAATTTTACCCTCTAATCTAATGAACCGAATGAGAGTAGTTTACAGCACTTCCTTAAGAAAACTCAATATTGGTGCATCTCTAGTCAAAACACTGAAAACCACCGCCGTGCCTTTCATCGACTGTTTCTGTATTCTCATTCACATGAACTTTTATTAAATCTCTTCACAGATCAATCATCTTTCTTTCTTTGAATAAACACATCAGGTCTGGACGTTAACACTAGTTAGCAGAGTAAAAAAAACACCTACTAGTCACCAACAGCACATTTACACAAACTCAAAGAGTAGTAACATTGATAAATAGTGCAATACTGTAAAACAAAATACAGTGTTGGAGTAAATATAAACCGTCACTGCACAAAGTAGAAAGTTCAGCAGGTCTCTGGATGGACTGTAGAGAAGCAACCGGTTTAACCGTTTGTTAGAAAATCTGATACATTTCTGCTAAAGTGATAAAACTGTGTATCAGACACACTGGAGATCCATATTAATGTGTCTTTACAGACTGCTAAAAATGCTTTTGTAAATGAAAAATGTTATATAGGCAAGACTGAATCATTTACACACACACACATATATATATATATAATTACTTTTTTCTTTTTTTCACCAGATAACTGTTGGTCAAAATGTAAAATAAGTATGATTTTTTTTTTTTAGGTTAAAGAAGTCTCTCCTGCTCACCAAAGCTGTATTTATTTGATAAAAATTACAGTGAAATATTACAATTAAATATAGCTATTTTATATGTGAATCTATTCCGAGAGTAAAACTGAACATTGATAATAACAGCTAATTGAAATTGTAATATTTCACACATTGTTACAGTGTTTTTGATCAAATAAATGTAGACTTCTTTGAAAAAATATTCAGAATCGTATTTATTCTAAACTGTTTACTGATACTGAAATATACACCGGTCATCATTTGAAGCGGATCAAAACATTTCATCAAAGTAGTCCTGAAACCAATATGTGTTCTGTCAGGAAACTGTAATGAACTTATTTGATCCACTTCAAATGTTGACTATAAACATCTCTAGGAGGAGAATATAGTATTATGACAGATTAATATGGAATCAACCAAAGCATGTTTGCAGCAGTCTCACTGATTATACAAAATAATACAAGAACGTTTTATACAAGTACCATAATAGTAGAGTTTTTGTTGAGTTGGCACTGTGAGTTCTGCAGAGGTAGGCCGAGTCTAAACCCGGTTCAGTAGAAGCACATTTATATAAGCGTCTGTTGGAGTCCATCATACTGTACAGCTCCTTTACGCTCTCATGAGATCCAGTGATGGAGAATCCCTCCTCGTTAGACCAGATTGTGCTTTAACAAGGAACAGTTCAAACTAACTAAAATTAACCTCCATGTCAATCCAAACCCATTCAGCCATTAAAACACAAAAAAGGGAGAAAAAACAAAACAAAAAACAAGGAATGTTTATATAATCTTGTCTATATAATGAAAGCAGAAGGTCTCTTGTCATTCGTTACCATTAGTAACTAGCAGCTTAATGTTAACTTTAACAGTGACTAATGCTTCTTTCAAATCAAAGGTTCTATTTGTTAACATTAGTTAATGTAACGTAAACTAACATGAACCAGCTAATTTCTGCTTAGCTTATGGTTTGTCATTTTTGTATGCTTTTAAAATATCTCTATAGTTTTTATAAATATGTTATTTTATTTTTAGATTTAGGTATTTTAGTACTCAAATAAAAAAAAAGGAAATGCTGCCTTTGCAACTACTTATTTTAAGCAATGATAAAAAAATAAAAATTAAGTTTTTTTTATCTCAAGTAATGTTTTTTATGGTTTTAAACCATGAATACATAACACTAAGCAATCATATTTTTATTAATGAACATTAATAAACACTACTAAATGTTTAAAAATGTATATTATTCTTTGCTAGTTCATGTGAGCTAGAGCATTAACTAACATTAACGAAGGAAATCCCACAGCACAGTATCTTCAGATCTTCTTCACGTGTCCAGACTGTGAAGCATGTGCTAAGAGCCAATGACATTTGAGCCAAAAAGATCATCAAAGACCTGGAATCAATGAGCAGAACCTGAATTGGAATCGATGATATTCACACTGATGACTGCAGAAGACTTGTGTCTTGGTATCTTGGCTGTTTTTGGATGCTTTACTTTGTTAGACTGACATGAGGGTTTTTGTGTGAACTGTCCCTTTAAGTTGGTAATGTTTACAGCCTCACTGATAATGAACTATAAAGCACTGATGATCATATGACCTGTCTTTGTGAGTGTATGATGATGGCGTTGGGGTTTGCTTTGGGCGTCAGTCCGCCGTTGCTGCACTGGAAGTAGTTTGAGACCGCCTCGGACAGCTGATAGTTGACCGCACAGCTCTCTTCTTCTCCTTCTGGAACTCGCTCTCGCTGTAAGTCTCTCTCTCGGTGAATCTCTCGTCGAGAGCCACGCTTCCATCCGTCACCGATCACGTCTGTGTTCGGACCCGAGCTCACGGATGGAGGAGGAGAACTCTGATCCCGGTGAAGCCCTGAATCCTGTCACACAAACAACATCTGTTCTTCACCTCTCTGATCTCTAAACAACACTCCCACAGACGTACAGCACCTGCATAATTATTATGAACGTTGATATTCTAATCATAACTGTTTCCCAAAGCACGATTCCAAACCACATCAATTTTAATAACTACTATCAAAGGGTTAGCTCACCCCAAAATAAAAATGAGACTCTTTAACTCGCCTTCGAAGCATCCGAGGTTAATGCATCTTTCTTCAGATGAATCCAGTCGGAGTTATATTAATATTGTTGTGGCTCTATCATTACAGTAGGGGGGTGGCATGTTAAATAAAGTGCGCACAAATGCAATTAAACCTCCTCTGGTGAATTCATGGGTTTTCTAAGATAAATATTAGAGCTTAGAAGTGAAAGGACAATGCTATTATTGTCCTGTGGTATGGATTCATCTGAAAGAAGAAAGTCACATGCACCTAGAACACCTCAAAGCTAGTTTTCATTTTTGGAAAACACACACACGCTCACCAGTGACATGTTGCTAGATTTGACGTAGGACTCGACTCTGCGTCTGCGCTCGTTCTTCTCCTCCTCTATGTCTCTGATCTTCTTACTGGATCGGTACGGCGTGTAGATGGCGGGACGTCCGAGACTGTCATACTCTCCATCTCCATGTCTGCAGAGATCCTACAGACACATGCAGAGGTTTATTTTGGTAATATTATCACAGACACACACACTTGGGTAACACTTTATTTTAAGGTGTCCATAATAGAGAGTAACTACTAGTAAGTAGTTCGTAGTAGCCAGTGTACTTAAATAAATAAAACAAAATGTACTTACCATGTAACTAAGTAATGGAACAGTTTGTAATTGTGTAGATATAACAGACAGCTAGTGTTACATATTTGTTACAGATCGAGTCTGTTACACAGATACTCAAGTCACATTTGTGTTAATACAGACTTTATACATAATTATAAATTCAAGTACACAGGCATAAGCTACTTAAAGTATATCAAGATTGTACTTAAGTGTAAGTATCTGCGTAACAGACTCGGTGTGTAACACGTGTTACATCTACATCATTACAAACTCTAATTACAGGTTTTTCATAGCTTAGTTACATGATAAGTGCAATGGCTACTACTGAGTACCTAATACAGAGTAATCACCCAATTATGACACCTTAAAATAAAGTGTTACCCACACACTGGTGTGAAATAAACTCACCTCCACCGATAAAACACTGCCCTTCGTCATACTGTCCATCTGAACCAGTGAACTCTCCTCCTGCTGCAAACACACACACACACACACACAGTTATGATGCATCAGAAAATTACAACTCAATCTAGACTCGTGCTTCAGTATGCAACAACACGAATCATGTTTACAGTAACACCTTTACAATGAACCCAGAGCACCAGCTTAGTTTGAAGTGTTTTTGTGCATTTTTTTTATTATTCTTTAAGATGATTCTAAATCAATAAATATATACATACTAGTATTATGATAATCTGAATATACACACGTACCCTAACAATAACGTCAATGCAAATGAAACATGTATGCATGTGTCCGTTTTTATTCGCAGTATGCTATTGTTCATGAAGTTTAAAAACAACCCTACTTTTTTGTTACTTGTTATTATTCCTACAGATGATTCTCATCAAAAATAAACTGTAATACAAATCTCTTTAATTTATGCTAATTTAATTAAAAGGGAAGAGACCAGATGTTTTTGTTTTGCATTATTCTAATGAAATTAGTTTCTTTCATTTTGTGGTGAATCACAGGAAGCGACAAATATTAAAGAGAAATTTGTCTTTCTTTCTTTTTTGACATTATTGTCATGACAATAAGGAATATTTTCTCTCCGCAATCTCAATACTTTTGTGTTTTCTTTTTTCTTGTCAAAGATTATAAAAAATACTGTAATAGAACAAATTAAATACTGAGTCAGAATACTGTAAATACCACAAACAGTAACTAATATATAAATACTGTTTTTTTGGCATTACCATTATAAGAATACATGGAGGGTTTTTAAACAATGGCACAATGCAAAAATACTTTTCCTGCAGATTATAATTTCTTATTCCCTTCATTAATTGCGGTGAATCACAGGAATTAATTAGTAAAACATCTCCCAGAGAAAAAGCCTAAAGACTTTTTCACTGACAGTCAGGTCTCAACTGTAGTCTCTGCTCTGTTTTTAATCATGAATATTCACAGCGATGTCGTACCGCTGTCCGGGGATCTCCGTTGATGGAGTTGAGTCTCCTCATGGACACCTGTCTCGATAGACTGATCATCTCCTCCCTGAGACACAAACACAGTCTGCATTGAGATAATGTCTCTAGATGTGTCTCTGAGGTCAAAGGTCACAAACTCACGTTCTGGTGCTGAGGGCTCGTTTCAGCTTCCGGTTCTTGCGTCTAAGGTGACAGTTAACGAAAACGATGGCGATCACGATGCTGATGACCAAAACCCCGGCGACAGACGCTCCTATGACGATGAGGAGAGTCTCTGACAGGCTTCCGAGAGCGTGAGTGAACTCAGGCAAACGTTCTGAAAAACACAACAACAAACCCTGATATCAGCTGACAAAACTCAATTTGGAGATCATTTTACTTCGGTGACATGTCCTTTCATGAAAAAAAGGCTATCCAAAATACACTTCTAAGTGTTTATTTTACTGCACTTTATCTATTTACAGCTGTAGATTTTTTATTTCTCTATATATTCTGAAGGTTTGATCATATTTCATTCACACTAATTTATATAAGATTTAATTCCTAAAACACTAATATATATATATATATATATATATATATATATACACACACACACACTCAATATATTCTGTGTGGTGATGGTAATTTCTGATTTATAGAGAAATAAAATGAAATTCAAAATCCTGTACAGAAAAACATCAACTCTAATATGAGACAAAACTCAAAAAGTTTCAAGAATTGTACAGACTTTTGGCAAACCAGTGCATAATTAATTAATTCAATATTTGCATATTGAAACAAATGAAAATACAAAATGATCTACTGTAATAAAGCAGCTTGGGAAGGTGATATTAATTACAATATAATTTTAGGAAAATTAAGGTTAAAATAGTTACATCTGAAATAAAATTAAAACGTAAATAAAATGGAAATGTTAAATACTAATTAAATAAAAAATAAAAACATTTAATTAAAAATAAAATAAATGGCCACATGGGGGCAGCAGATTCTTAAGAGTAGAAGAGTAAGTTAATGGGAAGTTTTTCAAGTTGGGTTCGAGTCACTGTCGGCCGGGTGCGATTAGGATCTAAATTTACACTATTGTGCAAACCATTATGAGGAATCAGATCATCTTGGTTATTTTAAGCACATTTTCTGCTGCCACCAACAAAGCTGAGGTTGGGACTACTATTTTTACTTACATTTCCAGCCTTCCCTTTAGCTGAAAATATGTACGTGTACTAAATAAACAGAAGAGTAATCATAATCAGTGATGCTGAAAAAAATCTAGATTACTTAACAATATTAAACCCTGGCATGGAGAGCAAGCAGATAAATACAATTAAATAAATACATACATTTAATTGTACACATTTCTATTATTTTTGCAGATTATATATATATATATAATGTTCAAACTTAAAATATGTGACCCTGGACAATAAAACCAGTCGTAAGTGTTAATTTTCCTTTTTTTTTTTTTTATGTAGCTGAATAAATAGGCTTCCCATTAATGTATGATTTGTTAGGATAAGGCAATATTTGACTGAGATACAACTGTATGAAAATCTAGAATCTGAGGGTCCAGAAAAATCTAAATGCTGAGAAAAATCACCTTTAAAGTTGTCCGGATCTTATCAATGCATATTACTAAACAAAAATTAAGTTTTAGTATGTTTATAGTAAGAAATTGACTAAATATCTTCATGGAGCATGATCTTTACTAATACTATACTAAGGATTTTTGGCAAAAAAAAAAAAAAAATTTAAATTTGACCCATACAATGTATTTTTGGCTATTACTACAAATGTAGCCCAGCGACTTAAGACTGGTTTTGTGGTCCAGGGTCACATATATTAATTTCTGTATAAAATAAAACCAAAACTCTTAAATGGGGTTTTACCAAAATGAGTCAGAACAGTATATAAATAAACGAGAAAAGTGTTTCTGTAATGATTGTTAACATGATGACACTCCCATAGAAGGAAATATTTGAGAAGTGTGTGTGTTTATCAGTCAGTGTGACGCTAGGACCTTGTGTCATGTTTCCTCAGTCCATTAAACACCTACTCTTGATGTCCACTCTGAACTCGGCTTTAGTGATTCCCACGCTGTTTTCTGCCTGGCAGACGTACTCGCCTTCATCCGTTATGTTTAGAGACCTCTCGAACACCAGTCTGTCCCCCTTCACCAACACTCCCGC
>JAUMHR010000029.1:3613831-3625484 GCA_032361145.1 Enteromius fasciolatus
AGAACTAAGTCATGATCATCAGTAATTATGTCTCCACTGGTTTGTAATGTGTTTTATTGTTTTGGTGTCATAGCGCCGGGACGCAGCATCAGAGCACATCTTGCTTTTTTAAAGCAATGAGCTTTGTACAACACACGTTTCAGGAGGTGGGGCTTAGAGGAGAAACAGTAATGTACAGTATGTGGAAAATAATGTGTTTTTTGAATGTGTTTTGTGTTATTAGCAACATTATATAGCCTCTTTAATTTGATCATTTAGTAACAGTGCATTTTCTCAGATGTTAACTACTAGATATTTATTACCAGCAGCACTAGTTAGCTGAAGCACAGTGACTGTGGTGAGGTGAAGTGGACATGGTAAAGCTGATCTGTGTTGTTTAATGAAGGTGACCTGAAGCCTCTCCTCGTGCACTGAGAGTGTGTTTAGAAAGGACCGCTGCTGACACACACTGATGATATCTGCTGGAGTCTGAAGGGCTTCTCTGTGCTCTCAGAAGATGATATTCTACACCGCTCCACTCAAGATTAAACCCGTCATATTTCAGAGGCATGTGGCATGAAGCAGAACTGAGAAACAAGGGCTTTATATGATATATGAGACTCAGAAAGTGTGTGTGGAGGTCATTATAGAGACCGAAAATGAGTTTGATTTACATCTATATGCATGCATTCAGAAGATCTAGCTTTAATCTGAAGTAACTTATACTGCATTCAAAGAAAACATGTTATTAGTTTGCTTTCCCTAGTAACTAGACCCTAGAGAGCTGCCTAAGTAGACAGCATTTAAGGCAGCACAAAATAAAAGATGTTCTGTAAATGTGCTCATCCTCAGGCCATCAGATATCAGGATGAGTTGGTTTTTTATCAGGTTTGTAGAAATACAGTATGTCCCAGCAGCAACAGATGTGAATGGGTGCCATCAGGATGAGAGTCTGATAAAAACATCGCAATAATCCACAGCCCTCCAGTCTATCAGTTAACATCTGGAGAAGACAAACGATCAAACTAATCCAGACGTTTTTAACTAAAATACGAGTCCATTATCAATAATAATGTTTTTTATCAGATTCTCGTTCTGACTATAATTATATTCTGGAATAATACACTTCTCCAAATCTGATAAAGAAACAAACTCATGTTAATCTCGGATAAACTGAGGCTGAAGAAATTGTCTGAACTCTTCTTTTAAGATGTGATCTACTTTAATCCAATTTAAACATGATTCATGTGTGTAATATTGCTAAGATCTCGCCAGCTGCTTTGTTTCTAATCTGTTGTCTTTACGAGAAAATCACTGTTTAGATTTGTTGCTCTTTTAAAACGAGTTCAAAGGGAACAGGGCCGTTTGAAATGTTTCCTGAAGCTCTTTTATCTGTTTTAATGATGATGATGATGGATCCAGCTGCTCTCAGCTTCATCCAGAACTAATATCAATCATCTCAAACCATCTATAGCAATAAACACATAAACAAATACATCTGGCCAAAATATGCTTTTTAAGATAAATGTGTAATACGTGTTAATGACAACAATAGCTCTTTAAATGGGAAAGTAAATGTATTTTCTTAAGATTTAAAATGCCAAAATAAAGTTGCAAATGCTTTTCTATAGGATACAGGATATATATAATTTTAAAATATATACATTTACTTATGTATTTTTATTGTATGGGATAGATTTAATTTTATTTTTGGATCAACGTTTAAGCAGCTCACCTTGATAGTCGATGAGTCAGAAGAGAGTAGTTTAATCCAGGTTCATGTCCCCAGCGTCAGATGATCACTGCATGTGTTTATCAGGGTGCTGTGCTTCACAGGTCTCTCAGAGAAAGGTCACATCCTATGACTGCCAAACATCTAGCTCTGACCACACACACACACACACACACGTTGGTTTTTGTGGTTTATGGGGACTCTTCATAGGTGTAATGGTGTTTCTACTGTACAGACTGTATGTGGTATTGTCCTACACTGACCCCACACCTAAACCTACCCCTTTTTGCATTTATATAAAAAAAAAAAAGTCTTTCAAAAGTCTTTTGAATTACAGGGACACTGAAAATATCCTCATAAAACACCTTCATATTGTAATAGCTGTCATACCCATGTCATTATACATGTTTGTGTCCTCATAAACCACATAAACTCGCACACAAACAGACAAGGTTTTAAAACTAAATTTTGAAAATGAGTTTTCTTGCTGTCTTGGTTAAATATTTTCAGTTGTGCATCACTATTTTGAAACAGACCAGAAATATTTGGTTAAACCAATTTTCCAAAACCACACACATACTTTTGTTTCAAAATTTTGATGCAATGATAGTTCAGCAAATATAAACACCAAATGATTTATTTCTATTTATTGTTTTAGGTCAGGTTTATTTGTTCTTCGGGGGATATTTTGAGTCAGTTCATCAGAGATGAATGAAGGAGGATGAACCGGAGAAAACATTACAGGGTGTTTTGGTCCCTCAGGTGAGCAGCAGATCTGGAACAAGAGGAACAGGAATTTAATTAAAAATGGTTCAGGATCACACACGTCCTGAAGGTAATATGAGTTGGCTGCTGCAGGTTCAGCGACAGAAAGAGCTAAACAATCCTTCATTACATCACAGACAGAGACTGAGTCAAGAAACTAGAGCTCAGAAGATCTGACAATCAAACTCACATCAGAAGAGCTGGAGACATCTGCTGGACACTCAGAGCTACTGCTGACAATCTTCACACAATCACTCGGTTCTGGAAGTTAACCCGATTTATAAAGAAATAAATCTCTTTATATACTTTGATACAGGCTTCAGCAAACTAACAAGAGACAAGAAGAAACAGGTTATTAATTACTTCAAATAATCAGAAAAATGTCAAAAGTAAAAAACTAAAACTGAAATGAAAATTATTCCAAAATATATAGGCACACAACAAAATAACATGAACATTTTAATTGTAAGCACACACACATCTCAATGATACTGATAAGAAGCACTAAGACAACGCAAAATATGACCAAACGAAAGACACAAACTGATGTCAGTCTTTATAAGTCTTTATTTCAGAAGAAAGATGCTCACGCTCCTAGAAATCATCAATATATGAGAGAACTATAAAAGATGATTATAGATGAGGAAAAAGCCACGGAAATGAATAAAGTCCTAAAAATATATTTTATCAGGTAAAAACGAATAAGAAACTACTAATACATTAAGCTCTTGAGAGTTTTGGAAATCATGCAATCTACTAAAAATATTAAATACATTGCCTCTACTAGCGTCTGTAAATAAAAGTTTAATAACAGCAGAAGTATGTCTGAAATATTAAGGGCAGCTGTATTTACTGTGACTGAGCATAATCAGATTCATCACAACTGTAATCTCATCATAAACAGATTATTTCTGATATCAATGACCACAAACATATCGATTTCAACAATATTTTATTCCAAAGTAAAAACTCAAAAGGAATCAGATCGATTGCATGTATCTCTGTTTCAGTCCCGTCCCATCATGCTCTAAAAACACTGGACCCTCTCAGGGTCATATACAGGGGAAAGGTCAAAGGTCAGGCGAGGGATTTCTGCTCCAGAACACTGTTTTACAAATTTACCAAAAGCCCTTAAAATAGTGGACAATGTTTTTCTTTGTTACTTTGCATATATAACTCCGAAAAACAAGAACAAGAACAAAAACTGTGACACAACCACCACAATAAACCTACACGCATGATTCAAGTAGAAATGAGTTTAACCATCTGACTGTGACCTGGACGTGTTTCTGTGAGATTCACTATAAATAAACTGAAGTGGCATAAATTAATCTTTTGAATCATTTGAAGAAATCAGGTGTTTTTAAGGCGAAGATTTGTTTCCTGGACATTTCATTTCCCCCTTTCTTGGTTTTTGAGTCCATCGTCTCAGCGCGTCTGGGTTTGATGAGGGAGAAGCTGATGGTTTGATGACTCTGAGGTCAGAGGTCAGGTGCTGGTCTCAGCTGATGAGTTCAAGGGGAAGTCTGGATCTTATTCCTAAACAACACAAACACAAGATGAGAGGCAAGGTTACATGTCTGGATCATATTCCACCTCAGGAAAGAATTAATTAATATATAAATTATTAACTACAACTACACATATTATTAAATATATATATATATATATATATATATATTCACCATGAACAAAATGAAGTCTATAATGAGGATTAATCATGTTTTTTGTATTGTGATATTGCTCATGGCAATTAAAGACATTTAACAAAAAATATACATATGTACAGTGTGTACGGAAAGTATTCAGACCCCCTTAGATTTTTCACTCTTTGTCATGTTGCAGCTATTTGCTAAAATCATTTGAGTTAATTTTCTTTCCCCCATTAATGTACACACAGCACCCCATACTGACA
The DNA here is from genome assembly GCA_032361145.1 of Enteromius fasciolatus. Lineage (NCBI taxonomy): Eukaryota > Metazoa > Chordata > Actinopteri > Cypriniformes > Cyprinidae > Enteromius > Enteromius fasciolatus. The sequence goes on from JAUMHR010000029.1 coordinate 3,618,223, forward strand.
GAAAAACACAGAATTGTTGACATTTTTGCAGATTTACTAATAAAAGAAAAACTAAAATATCACATGGTCACACTAAAATATCACAATAAAATAACCAAGGAGAGGTTTCACAACAAATCTGTGACTGTTCTTGAATGGCCCAGCCAGAGCCCTGACTTAAACCCAATTGAGCATCTCTGGAGAGACCTAAAAATGGCTGTCTACCAACGTTTACCATCCAACCTGACAGAACTGGAGAGGATCTGTAAGGAGGAATGGCAGAGGATCCCAAAATCCAGGTGTGAAACACTTGTTGCATCTTTCCTAAAAAGACTGTATTCGATCAAAAGGGTGCTTCTACTAAATACTGAGTCTGAATACTTACGACCATGTGATATTTCGATATTTCTTTTTTAATAAATCTGCAAAAATGTCAACAATTCTGTGTTTTTTGTCAATTTGGGGTGCTGTGTGTACATTAATGAGAAAAAAAAAAACTTTATTTATAAAATAAATTATAAAATGAATTGAAAAATGATTCTTCATTTTATTTTGCGGTATTAACAGATGAATAGAAAGTTGATTAGTTGAAATAAATAAAATGTAATGGTTTTTGACTAGGGTGAAATATGACCCAGACATGACTAGTTTTGTGTGACACCACAGGAGATTTCTGAACAAAAGCAGCGCAGAAAAACAGCACCTCACAGGAACACATGCAAAACCAATGAGCTGAAAAATCTTTCCATCATGCTTCACACAAAACGAACACACGTCACTGAAGCAGTTATGAAGCTGGCAGCGTCACACAACACACAGCGTGAGGTCAGAGGTCAGCACTGAAAGGCATTCTGGGAGCAGGCAGTGGTCTGAGGAGGCGGCGTAGGAACTCAAACCCTCTTACCTTCCAGATTCACACGTCACCCTCTGAGGACGAGATCTCGCTCTCTTTATGAACCACTACTTTAGTGACCGACATGTCTGGGTGCTGCTCTTTAGCCTCTTTAATGGCCTGAGCTAGAGCCTGACCCACAATGCACCAGCAGAAGGAGACAGAGACCACAGACCCGTCAATCAATTAATCAGTAGAGAGTTAAAGAACCAAGATTATCATGCAATCATTAAAAAAACAGATCTGCTGAATTATTCTAGAATATGATTAGTTTATAGTTGGTAGAATCAGTCATCATCATATAAAATGCAATTTAAAGAAATAATTCAAGCAAAAATTCACAAGTTTTGAGAAAAAATATAGAAAATATGTATATTTAAAAAGATGGAAGGAAGTAATGCTTGAGAAACAGGAGGAAAAAATATGTTTATGCTCATTTTTAAACATTTATCCTTGACAAAGTTTAAAACAACTAATGCAGATTCAGGAATATTTGTAAATGTTTATGAATCTAAATTTGGTCTTTTTAGAAGTATTCAAAATGTGTTTATAACTGAATAATAAATAAAATGATAACTTAACTAATACTAATTTAATCTTGCACAGCTGCTGAGTATAGTGTATACTGTGTTCCTGTACCTGATCGTGGTCGATGTCTGTGTCTCCAGTGATGACGATCCTCTTCTCGATACGAGTCTCTGAAATACCGTCCTTCACCGTCTGAACAAACAATCAAAATATTTACTTCATATCTGTGGATAAAATATTCCACTGAAGAAAGAACCTGAATTTAAAATGTGAAAAGCTCAAGGGTTTAAAAAAGTGAAGAATTAAACATCTCAATACTAGTACTATAATAATCTGTAGTGTAACAAGAAACATTTGACTGAAATATCATATTCAATTTTGTCAATTTCACAGTACAATTCAAATTTACAACAGTAACGTATTTCCGTCTTCACTTTCCATACTTAAAGTTTAAACCAATAATAATTGAAATAATTATAATAATAAATATCATTATTACTAAGTTAAATGAAAATACTATTCAATTTTAAATCATTATAATTTATTGACTCCAAATCCACACCTCCATGGGTTAATAAATTAGATTTCCCAAAAAAAATGTTTTTGTTGTCAGCACTATGTAAAGAACGAAGTAGTTAGAATATTTCATTCATTTGGATCTAGGATGTGTTATTTTAGTGTTCCCTTTATTTTTTCGCTTTAAATATATATAAAGACAAAGCCTGAAGCCCAGACCTTAGTGATGTGTGTAGTGATGGTGCTGCTGTTGTTCTCCGATGTGATGGTCTGAGCGCTCATGAAGACGCCCGGGTCGGAGTCGCCATCGGCATCCACCTGCACACACACACACGTTACACACACACACACACTAGAAGCAGTATGAGACAGTGTAGAGAGTGTGTTACCTCTGAAGACTCGTAGGTGATGGTCTTGGTCTCGGTGTGAACCACAGGAACATCTTGAACCGCTTCCTTCTCCTGCTGATTCACAAACACACAACATCAGTCCAGAGCTGCTTCAATAACCTTTCAGTGCTTTATAAAACAATCACGTATATTAACCCACAGCAAACACTAAACTTTATATTTCAGCAACTAACCACAGTCACGACCTAACATCTGTAATCTAAAGCACTTTAAAATACATTCAAGACAAAACCACCACATTTTTTGAATATATCACACATTCGTATGTTTCTACATCAGATAATTGTTTTATTTTTTTTGTTTTAATTTTTAAATACGTTTCCCCATTTCAGTGCCTCATGAAATGTTTTTTAATTTTTATTTTATTATTTTACATTTTACTTTTCAAGATTTAATTATTGGTATAATTAAATCACAATAAATCAAAAAGGTAATTTTTTAAAAACATTAATTTTAAGCTTATTTTAAATTGTAGAATATTAATTGTTACAATGTCGTTTGTTTCAGTTGATTGTAAAGATAACGGCTCATTTTAAATCACGAGGGACGCCCAGACACTAACGCGGTTTATATTTCAACAACAAAACCCATTTTTCTTCTGTAACACGACACATTTTAAGATAATAGACAGGAAAAAGACAAAACCCTGATTATTATCATGATTATCATGCATTTCTATGATGCACGTGATATTAACTCCAAAATTAAAAAGACAATCAATATTCAGTAACAATATGAACATATCTGCACTCTCACTATTGAATTTAAACACAAAAATTACAATTCTCTAGTCTTCTGTACAGCTGAAAGCATTTGCTTCATTACGGATTCATTTTTGATATCTTCCTCTTTATTAAAGCTGTAAATGATCTGTATTGTATAGAGTGCTGTAGAAATAAATGTGACTAGAAAATCAGTTCCTCCTTCAAACACTTCCTCAACATCTGCAAAGAATAGAAATGTCCAGCTGCTCATGAATTAATTCATCCAGACATGCAGTGTGTGTTAAACAACAAATCAGTGACCATGCAGCGTTCTGATGAAGACGTGTAATTAATCAGTGACTCGTCAGACACTTCCAACCGTGAAGCAAGAAGTCGTCACACAGTGCCCCCGGTGCACACTGGGATAGGTTACCTCCACCTGAGGTGCTGTAGAAGCGCTGTGTGCATGCACTTCCTGTGCTACTTCCTTCTCGTTTGCTCCAGGATCCAGCTCATGCTCCTGTGTTTCTATAAGGACTGATGTTTGAAACCTTGGCTGCTTCAAATGGGAATGTTCATCTTTAATGTTGATCATCATCTCTTGAGGTCGGTCTTCTGTCAGGTTCTGCTCAGTTGATGAAAAATCTCTGAAAGGTTGGATGTTGATGGTTTCATGCACAGGTTCCTTGAAGAACAAGAGCTGACGTTTGAATGAGTCTGCAAACACTTCATCATGTTCTTGATCAAAACTCTCAATGTAGTTATGGAACAACGGCAGCATCAGGTTCGCGCGGTGGGCTTCTTCCATCACAGGACCCTTGTTTTCATCTTTAAATTCAATATTTTGGTGTTTCTGATCCAACATCTGGAGCATGTCTCCGTCTTTTTCATGGCGCATCACTTCTTGGGTTCCAGCAGGAATCTCCTGGGTTTCTGAGGATGTTTCTTCCATTGATGATTCCATCATTTCATCTTCAACCTCATCATTATGGCCTTTCTGATCCCAGATTTGAAGCATGCCTTTTAAGTTGATTTCTTCTCCTTCAGATAGAGTTCCCTTGATTTCATCTTCAATCTCAATATTTTGGTGTTTCTGATCCAAGATTTGGAGCATGTCTTCACCTTCTTCATGGCAAATCGCTCCAGCAGGAGCCTCCTGGGTTACTAAGGTTGTTTCTTCCATATGAGGTTCTTTGATTTCTTCTGCAACTTCAATACTTTGGTGTTTTTGATCAACGATGTGGAGAATGTTTTTATCTTCTTCATGGCAAATCACTCCAGCAGGAATCTCTTGGGTTTCTAATTTGGTTTCTTCTCTTTCAGATGGACTTTCCAATGCAGGTTCCTTATTTTCATCTTCAAACTCAATACTGTGGTGTTTCTGATCCAATATATGAAGCATGTCTTTATCTTCATCCCTATATTCATGACACATCAATTCTTTGGTTCCAGCAGGAATCTCTTGGGTTTTTGAGGTGTTTTCCTCCAATTCAGATTCCTTGTTTTCATATTCAATCTTAACACTCTGGTGTTTCTGATCACAGATTTGGGACAGGTCTTCTTTCACATCATCTTGCACAGCTTGTAATGCTTGTGCTGCTTCTTCACTTGAAGCCCATGTGGAGCGTCTGCCCAACGCGATGGCCTCATTCAGGGCCTTCATGTACTTCTCTTTATCACCAGTAGAGGGCTCTTCTGGTCTCTCCAGCTCTGTCTCACAGCACACCTGTACCTGCAGAGCAACCGAACTCTGGGACAGAAACAGTTCAGTGTCACAGTGTCAACACAACACCTGCATATTAGCTTTGTTACCATCAGAAGGGTTTTAAACTTGGTGACTTTTCTTGTACTGGCTACATGAACACAAAAGAAAAATATCCTAAACACAATTAAAAAAGGCAAAGATGTCCTAAAGACATTTAAGTCCTATTCATGCTCTAGCGGTCAAACATGTCAGCCAATAGGAGATAAAGGGAAAATACAAAAAATGCACCAAATTTTTATACTAACAAAACAGCCATTTTTATGCTTTTATTATTATTATTATTATTATTTTTACAAAGATGTTGCTAAATGGAGGTTTTGGGATATTTTATCAGATTTGAACAACTCCTGGGTACAAATTTATCCCCAAAATGTATTTTAAATACATATACTGTATCAAACTATTGTGACAGAGCAATTTTTATTTTATTTTTTGCAAATTTGCATTTTAAAGCAACATGGTTAATAGTAGTTTTTGATAATGTCTAAATATATAGAACTATTAAAAATTGCTCTATTTAGCTGCAAACTTTAACATTGTGAAATTTGCTTAACATGTAAATTATAAATGATAAAAATGGAAAAATAGAAAAGATTTCAGTGCTATTTTAATATTTATGTCCAATTATATCCTTCATTTCTATACTATTATAGTTTGAATTTGATATTTTCTGCTTTGATTTTAAGTTTTAGTAAGTAATTTTGTTGTTTTTATCATTTGTATTAGTTCTATTATGTTTCAATTACGTTTTTCAATTAAACCTGAACTAAAACAGGAAATATTATTACTGCAACTAGCTGATATAAAGTAATAAAAACACAGCAATAAAAATGTTAATATTTCAGTTTACAGATTAACAGGTTGACCATAATCTCATTTCATTAAAAAAAAAAATAAAAAATAAAAAATTAAAAAGAAGACCAAAGCTGCGGGACTCCTGTGTCCCGTCCTGATCCGATTCTCCTTTTCTAACTCTCCCTCATCTCTCTACTGTACTACAGTAATATAAAGCAGACTGGAAATCCATTCAGTATTAATGGGAGCGTGAACTCCCTCTCAAACAGGTTAATCCATCCTTTGATTTATTCAGACTAACCTAAGCTTCAGCTAAGCCAGCGTATCTGATGGACAAACGCTGCATGTTTCTCTGGCTTGTCTTGACAAGACCCCTATAATCCAGCTTTAGTTTGACTCCGTCTCTGTCCGGCGGCCCTGTGATATACGACTCTTCTGTGCTTTTCATAATTCAGTGTCTCACTGCTGCTATTTCAAGCTTGAAAAAACAATATAAATTTAAAGGTTCCATAGAAGAAACAACAGCGGTAATATGATCTATGATGAGAGAACGTCAATTATATCAACAAATCAAATGAGCGCTCACTTGGAAGAGAGTCTAAATCAGCCTCTAATGGATGGTTTATAAACACTGAAAATCATGAAGCAGCTGCAGCTGTTCTTTAAGAAAGAGATAAAGGATTTACAGCAGAACAGTCTGATTCAGCTGTGAAACACACACAGAGGATCAGAGACATCACAAAGCTCTCACAGAGACAGGAGATACTAGTTATGTTAAATTTCATCGTATTCATCTCCCAGACAGATTAGAGCATCTCTCAGTCAGAGGGGGATCTCCTCTGAAGAACTCAGACTCAGATAATGCTGCTCGATGAAGACGCAGAGGGTTTCGTAAAGCTCACTGCGAGAAACATGTTTACTGTAAAGGGCTTTCCAGATTATGTTGAAATGGTTGGATTCCTTCAGAAGTTCCCACGATTCTCTGGCTCCGCTGAAAATAAGCTCTGAGCTTAACAACACCATGTCTGACTACAGCACTTTCAGCTTTCCAGACAGAAAAATAATGATTCTGAAACTCAATGCATTTAGGGTGAATCTCATGAACACGTTCAGGTTATATTACACCGTAAAACCAGTTTTTTTTTAAAAAAAAACAAAAAACATATCCAAGTAACTTAAACCATGAAACTTACAAAATTAACCGTCGTCATTTATTAAACGTTTAACAGAAATTAAATTTTTTAAGGCTCTTTAAAATATGTTTAATATACCCAATAAGTATAATCATATACAGCCTATTAGAATAATGTTGTAAATAAGAATCTGAAAGGAAAAAAGCTTTAAATAAATGCACTGCTCCAAAAAATAAAGGGAACACTTAAACACAATGTAACCTCCAGGTCAATCATGTCTCAACTGACCAATCAGAATCAAGCATTCCAGAGAGACGTGAAATAAAGGCAATAATCAAGATTAATAATCAAGACTCTCAGAGCAATTCTAGAGTTTATGTTGATGTGTTCATGTCCTCATATATTAAGGATATTTAATATTCATTACGCCTGTAATTCTTATTCTCAATAGAGATTCTCATTTTAATAATAATAATAATAATGTCACTGTAATAAACAGCCTTAAACACGTGTGTATGATGTGGTGAACATCAATATCTA
>JAUMHR010000029.1:3657723-3672214 GCA_032361145.1 Enteromius fasciolatus
ATAACAGGTCTTTGAGGGTCAGAAATCTGGCTGATAAGCAAGTGATCAAATACTTATTTGACACAGTAATTCCCCAAAAAATTTTTAATAAATCATACAATGTGATTTCCAGATTTTTCTTTTTAGATTATCTCACAGTGGATATGCACCTATGCTGAAAATTATAGACCCTTCCATGATTTCTAAGTAAGAGAACTTCATCAGAAAATCACAAGGTGATTAAATACTTATTGACCTCACTGTAAATGTATGTATATATTTATATATATAACAGTATTAAGATTTAACTTTAAAATGCTAAAAGATAAAAAAAATCAAACAATCACTTTTTATTTTTGTTTTATTGACAATTGGCTTTATTATGATTGTAGCAGAAATCTCATGAGCTATTTGACTGTGAAAGTTTGTATTACAATAGAAAGCTGTTGATTATGATGTGTCTGTGTGTTTCTCTGGTCTCTGTGTGTTTGTGCTTCTTTGCAGACCCCTTCGTGCCCACCGCAATCTTAGGTGAGCCGTGTCTGTGTTTCATCACGTTTCTTTGGTTTGGGTTGTTTTGCAGCTTCTCATCAGCTCACTTGTCCTTCCGTCTGTCGCTTCTCTTGCTTTGGCTTCCGCCTTCACTCCATCCCATCCGCCTTGCGCTGGTGATGTCACTTCCTGTCTGACATCTCATTTGCATGGACACACACGTGGCCTGGATGTGGAGGAGTGGATGGATGATGCTGTAGCTGCACAAACAACACACACACACACAAGCTGTGATGATAACCAGTCAATTCCCTGAATCCAGGCAAAAACTAATTAAACAAAACATAGTAGAAGATTAAAGAAAATTAAGTATATTATTATTATAGCTACTATATATACTATAATATAGGCTTCTATATTAATTGTTATATTACTAATGATAATTTATTGACAATTAAAAACTAGTGCTGGGCAACAAGATTAATCTCATCCAAAATAGAAGGTTTTCTTTAATATATAGAATAAATATACACAGTACATTCACATATATTATATAAACAAAAACTGTTATTTTGGATGTGATTACTCACAATTAATAATTTGACGGCACTAATTAATACATTCAATTTAATTATGTAATAATCAATTAATTCAGTCAATTTAAACCATCAATTCATTAATTTAATTTATTATTATTATTATTGTTATTAATATTGCAACTGTTGTTGTTGTTGTTATACTTAATATTATTATTTCAGTTATTTTATATTATTTTAATGTAGTCATGACTACATTATGTAGTTTGATGTAGTTTATTTAATTTATAATTAATAATTAAAAATAATAGAATAATATAATTCAAATCTATGTTTTATTAAATTCACATAATAAATGTAACCGTAAATATTGTTTAATTATAATATTGCACATTAAAAATGTTTTTTTTTTTTTTTTTTTATAAAATAATGTTTTGTGAACACAAAGATACTGATGCGGAGTGCATGTTTAAAAGTTTTAGGGTTAATTAAACTAGAGCTGCTGCTGCTGAGGATGAGGATGATGATGCTGTTGCATTAGAACTGAAGAACTGATAAAATGCCAAATGCAATAAAAGCTGGCGGATGCATGAATGTAGAATGGTAAAAAATGTTACAGCATTGCTCTGGGTTCTTCAGGTCGATGCGGTTCATGAGCTGAAGCTACTGTATGAATGTGGAGACTGTTTTGCTGGTTTTGATTTTCCCCTTGGGATGTTTTTTGTTGTTTTTTGGAGAAGGACGGCTGGATCAGCGTTTCCGTCTCGTTCTCTACATCCACTCCAGTGTTTCTTTGCTTCTCTGCTATTCTCTCTAATGTTTCTTCTGCCTTTAGCAGCTCTTTCTGACCTACTTGTTTTTCTTTTTCTTATTTTGCGGCTGTTTATTGGTTTATTCTATGATAAAATAGAATACTAAAGCGGGTTTTGTCTCATTTTCGCGGCACCTCTGCACACTATTCATCTAAAGCGCTCCGTACCCCAGAGTCGGCCCCTCACAAGGCCTGAGAATTTAATTGAAACATAATGTGATGAAAAATAAGAGCTCAGAGCAGCATATTAAATATGAATGACTCTCGGCTAACGGCACATGTAAACGATCGCTCGAGCAGGAACAGGTTTACTTTACACAATAAAGCAGGGGGAAAACAGGAAAACTTCACCTCCAGCACATGAGGGTTTATGGAGCAGTGAAGATCAGCACAGATTGTGCTGAGAAGAAGCACAATCTGCTCCACTGCTACTTCAGCATTTCTCAACCAATTACGCATTAGATTACAGATGTAGATTTTAAACTGGACATGTAGCATTTATTGTGCAAAAAAAGGTCAATTCAAGCACTGCTTTCAATTAATTAATTAATTAATTCATTTATTTATGCATTATATTTTACATTTTTTTTACATTTTACTCTTTATTATTTTAAAATTTTATTTGCTCATTTTTTATTATAATTTAAATGTATATCTCATTTCACTATTTATAATTATAATTTACTTTAATGTATTTGTTATAATTATGTTTTATTAATTATTTTGAAGTTTTTCATTTATATGATTTACTCATTTTCATCTATTGTTTCTCTGTCTATTTATATATGTTTGTATATACATATATTTATTTATTTATTTATTTATTATAATTTTAATTTATAGTTAAATTATTTTCATATATTTCTGATTTAGAATTTTTTTAATTTTACTATTTTATTATTATTCGTATTTGTATATTTCTATTATTATATTTTAATTATAATCTTAGATTTATACATTTATTTGTATTTCTATTTTTGCAATGTATAACAATAATAGTACTGTGTGATGAGCCCTGTGGACAGATCACTTACACAATCTGACATGTGTTTAAAAGTAAACTGGAAATTAGGTGCTGGGTCAGAGGAGAACTAGACCCAACTAAGCCTAGTTCTCCCAAGGTTTTTTCTCCATTCTCTCATGGATGGGGTTTTGGTTCCTTGCCGCTGTCGCTTCTGGCTTGCTTAGTTGGGGACACCTGATTTCTAGTGATTATCGTCATCTTGACTACAGAGACCATCTCTGCATTTGATAAATAAATAGTTTAATCTCTTTATTATACATTACCATCACTTTGTTCCCCTACTTGATAATGTTCAGTGCTTTGCTACAATCTGTATTGTTAAAAGTGCTATAGAAATAAAAGTGATTGATTGATATGTATTTAGTTATTTTATTATATTTTAAGTAGATTTTTCCCCTTTTTTCTAAGGAAATGGATTTATTGTCATTAATCAGCACAAAACGCATCGAGTTTATCCTCTCTGAAGCCATATTTTCGTAGACGATTTCTGAGTATGAGTTCACGGCCACTGCTCTGTAGATCTCCATGAAGCGATTGCAGTGTTCATCAATTTTATTTGCATTTCTTCTTTTGTTTTAAAACTCATTTTTCTCCTTCATTGTGATTTGAGTCCCATAACACCCGAATCCCTGATCGCCCTGCAACTGATCAGAGCTCTGCTAGTTCTCTTTGGTGTAATTGTTGCTTATACCCTGTCTTCTCTCTCTCTCTCTCCTCTATCTGGCTGTCTCTCGCTCTCTCTGTCTCTCTCTTCTCTCGTTTTAACCTCTAATGTATCTGCTTAAAAAGTCCCCATTAATGGTAAGTTCATCAGCTTGACAGAGGTTGTGTGTTTCACTAGAGTGACATCCCTCTCCCTCCATTGGCGCGTTACAGCATCACTCGTCCACTGCATCTTCATAATCATCATCATCCTCATCCCGTCTGCATCGTGTTTCTGCTCTCTTTGCTTTGGCTTGTTGTGCTTTGGCCCATGTGTCTCTGAACATCCTTCATCACTCAGGCTTTGCTGTTGATTGACAGCACCCACGCCTCATGGCAGATCTCAGATCAGGGAAAAACCGGCACACAGGCCAATTCTAGCCGTGTTTCTTTGAAGTTATAGAGGAAGCATCACGTGATATTTCACAAAGGAATGAACGAGCGGGGCAGTCAATCGATCCCTCCCTCCACATCCACTCATCCACCCTTCCTGCAACGTCGTGTCATGATCATCCATCGCCAATGAATCCAGCGCTTTCTTTTACACTGATTGACTGATTATGTGGAAAAATACAGGCATTTAAGGCAAAGACACTTACAGGACGAACACTGAACTGGTCAAGTTTAAAAAACATGTCTTTGTTCAGACTAGTGGAGAGAAAACACCCAGATTACACATTTTACTGCACTTCATCTGTAAGTGCAAAAGATTTTAGTTCACTGTAGTAACACGTACAAACACCTACACTTAGAGGTTTATTCCTCTCTATATTCTGAAGATTTTTACTGAGAGATTTGTTCATATATCACCTACGCTGTTTTTTTTTACAACATTTTACTCTTTAAAAACATTTTATACATAATATGTGGTAGAAATGAAGATGATCAGGTTTTTTTCTACGTTTTAGTAACACTTACAAACACCAAAACTTAGAGGTTAAATCCTACCTATATTCTCAATGTTTTTACGGAGGGGATTGTTAATTCATGATTTATACATCACTTTACTCCTAAAAACATGGTAAAATGCATATAGTTAAAAGCACTGAATGTTGTCCACACATCAGCAGCACTTACAAACACCAAAACATTTTTATTTCTATCTATGTTCTGAAGAGTTTTACTCAGGGGTTTGTTAATATATCATTCACACTGATTTTACTGATTTTATTCCAAAAACATGGTGAAAATGAATTATGTAGACAGTGTTGTCTGATTTATAGAGTGATCCAAAATTACCTCAGTAAAAATCTTAAACTATAATATGTCAAAGTCAAGCTAGAATTTTGATCCTGAATTTATTCAATGTATGCGATTTAATAAATGTTTTACCACAACATTGATAGTTATGATTTCAATGTGTATATTTTTCACCTGCAGTGTCTTGCCTTACCTAATCAAAAAGAAAAGTTCAGCCAAAAATGTGCATTGTGTCTTTATTTGCTTGCTCTCATGTTGTTTCAAACCTGTAAGGTGTTACTCTTCTGCATTTTCAGTGAATAACAGCTTAAATGTCAGTCTCTCTCTTACATATATATTGTATATCTTGATGTACAGTATATTCCTGCTAAAAGAAATGGCTAAAACCATTGTTAGCTGGTCTTGGCTGGTTTCACAGGCTGGTTTTAGAGAGGTTTTGACCACTTTATTGCCAGTCAGATTGGAAGTCCAGCTTAAAACAAGCTAAGGCGGGGGGGTTTTAAACAGGTTTATGTGATTTGGTTCTTTTTTTTTTTTTTACAGAATAAATAATATTTGATTATTTATTTTTTTAATGAAATAATTATTCATTATATTAAAATATTTTAAATAATAGTATGAAGAGTTTATTTTCAAAAACAGATAACTTAATTTTTGATTTTTTTAATTAACTTTCATAAATCATTTTTTATTGTGTTAGTTGAATAGAATGTTTGAGTAGAATTTTTTAGCTATTATTATTATTATTATTATTATTGAATCAAAACTGCAGTTTGATTGATATTCATTGGAATGCAAGATCAAAAAAATTATAATTTAAAAACAGTGTTATTTGTTTTTTAAATAAACTCTTCATATACATTATATTTTTATTTTATTTTTATGATTTTTTCTATTATAATATTATGCATAATTATATTGTTGACATTATTTCACATTTTGAAATCACAGCATGCAGGTTTGGAATGGTGTGAGTGTAAATAAATAATGACGTTTTAATTTTTAGTGAAGTATTCAGTTTAGAACAACATTTCAGCTCATGATTGATTATGAACATTCAAACTGTTTAGAGAATCACTGTAAAAGGAAGCGTAAGTGTGATGTGTTTGACCACTGCGTTCTCCAGCCTGAAGTCATCGCCTGTGTTTTCTGTTCTGTGTTGCAGACGAGACTCAAACCCTGACCAGTGACACCAGCAGCCTGGTGCAGTCGCACACACACACACACTCGTCCCACACACACTCTCTGCGCAAGCGTGAGGCCGTGGACGTGCCGTATCAGACGGGCCAGCTGCATCCGGCCATCCGTGTCGCTGACCTCCTGCAGCACATCACACAGATGAAATGTGCTGAGGGCTATGGCTTCAAAGAGGAGTACGAGGTAAGAGCTCATCCATCCCATCATCCTCAGCAGTGTCGGGGATTGCATTGCATTACAATGTTGCGTTACTCCCTAAAAAAGTAACTAGTTATATTACTTTTTATGGAAAGTAATGTGTTACTTTTACTTTACTTTTGAGTTACTTTTTAAATATGGGCAGGTCTTGCTTGTTTTTAATATTAAAAAACTTCTATAAAAAGCCCTAAACACTAAACGTGAAATGAATCCACTTAAGAAAATATATATTCATGTCTGTTCAGTAGAGGACAGCTCTGATTTCTCTCAACATGGCAACCCCAGAGCTGTAAGTCACTACACCAGAAACACAGGAAATGGAGAGACTCAGATATTTCCTTCTAAATTAAAAAGTGATGCGTCACTTTACTAATCAGTCAAACATTTAATTACATCACTTGCGTTTCTTGTCATTTGTTTCCCCCGACACTGCTGCTCACTCGTGGTTTCTGTCATTCATGGTGATGATGATGAGCGTGTTTCTCGTGTTGTTTTGTTAAGGCAGATAGTTGTTAGAGTGTGTTCACATCAGCTGTAATGCAGCAGAACTGATACAAGATCAGTGCTTCTCAACCAGGCTCCGGGGTCTACAACCGGTCTCCTAAATAAAATAATATATATATATATATGATCATCATATTTATTTATTTATTGGCCAGTAATATGTGGTGGTGGTGTTTTGTTGTTTTTCAAGATTGTAGAGTTCTTAAAACTTTTGATATCAGAAAAGCAGTCAATTTAAAAAATTAAATTACAAATTAATTAAGCTTCATTAAATTCATCTGTATTGATATGCTGCTGATTTTATTTAAGAGCTCTAATAACATAATTAACATTTTCTTTTTTTAAATGATCCTTTATAACTCACTTGTTTAAGAATTAAGAGTTTTGGAATCACAAAGTGAGTCCGGAATAAATAAAAAGCACATCATCATGATTTCTGTCCCTCCTAATAAAAACTAAAAGCAAGAATGTACAGGTCTTGAAACATCTAATACTTTGAAGTAAAGTAAAATAAAAGAAGAAAATAATCATAATTGAACAAGAGTTAAAGTCTCACAGTCTCTGTGAGGGGTTTTCATAGCTGTGTTGGACGAGAAGCACTGATCTTCACCATCATCATCCTTATCCTGTCCCGTCTCCTCTCTCCTCTCCCTGGTTCTCCATCACCTCCTCTCTCTGCTGTGCTTCTCTCCATGATCTGTGAGCTTCTGTCTATTCTATTATAGATGAAGATGTCAAACACACAGTGACACAAACACACCTGGCCTTTGTGAAGCCTTCAGGGTTCATATGATCGTGTGTGTGTGGATTGTGTTATTGTTGACTTATACACTGTGTCTCTCTCTTCTGGTTCTGTTGGTTCTCTGTGGAGCAGATCAATGAGGTAAGATCACACTTCATTTGGTTCCTTTGTGACTGAGAGACGCAGATGATGATTGTAATTTGTGTGATTCATGACTTGGGTCCAGCACAAGATCTCAAGACAAAGTATGTGGCGTAACTTGGAAAATATACATTTGATTATTTATATATATATATATATATATATATTGTATTCAGGGTAAGGTTTTATTAATTCCCAATCCATGACTTTTCCCTCATATAGCTCGGGAATCCTGGTTCTTTAAGGAAAGGTACAATACATTTGTTGAGGGGATTAATTCAAATATTAAATATATAGATTTTTTGTTGTTGTTGTAGCTTATTTAAAGCTTGTTTTGTCATATTTTAAATCAGTTATTGACACCTCTGGAGTAATAAAATAATTAATGCTAAAATAAAAAAATAAAATAAAAACTTTATATTAATAAAACATAATATTATTTAAACATATATAAATTATTATAAAATAATAAAAAATAATATTATAATATAATACTGTTAATTATAATAAATATAGGTATATATATTTATTTTACCTTTTCACTTTTTAATTTTTGTTCAAGATTGTAGAGTTCAGTCTTCTGTAAATTATGGTTCAAATAAAATAGAATAAGTAAAAAAAAACTTTATTTTCTTTGGTTCTTCAAAGAACGATACAGTTGTTGAGGGGTGAATTAAATGATATAATATAATATATTGATTTGTAGTTGTTTAAGTGAGTTTTGCGAGTGAATATTATGGTTTCCTGATGTTTCTCGGGATCGGCTGGAGTCTCTGAGGTTCTTCATATGAAGATGATTGTTGTTTTAATGTTTTGCATGTTTTCATGTTTCCAGATCACCACATACTCATTGCTTTAAATCTATAATAGTGTAATATTTTTCATAAGTTGAATCGATGAAAATAAAAGAGATGAAAGATGATATTTCAGTTCTGAAGTGTCAGTCATGCAGATGATGTGGCTTAGATGAGAGCGATCATTAGTGAAGTTTTCCGGCATGAATTAATGATGTGAAAGCAGATGAATCATTGGTCTCTGAGGAGTCACATGGTCAAAGGGAGTCATTCATTCGCTCTTCTCCTCCAATACATTAATAACTGCTTGATTCAGAAGAGGAGAAAACAGAGAGGCGTGTGTCTCATTAGTTTGAGAATATAGTTAAAGAGGGAGAACAACAACTAGATTCATAGATGATTTCTGCACATTTCCACTCAGAAAAACACAGCGTGAACTCACAGATATACATCAAACCTTCATGTTGATGCTTGATCATGATCAGAATTTGTGAAAATGAAATGCATTTCTGTTGCTTGAAATTAAATAAATGTTAACTGAGATAAAACTCGGCAAGGCAGCATTGGTAACAAAACAAGGTAACAAGAAAATAAATAAATAACTACAAATTGAAAACGAAAAACAAAAAATAACTCTAAAAATTAGATATAATTTGCGATATTAACAAAGAAATACTAAAGTAACACTGCAGGAACCCAAACTAAACCTATAAACTAATCAATAAAAATGAATAAAACTATATAGACAATGAATGGATGGATGGCAGAAACAAGTTAAACTGAAATCCCAAATATTTAATTGTAAAAAAATATTATTGATACTAAAGTAAAATATAACATAACATAAAACTATAAAGCAGGGTTGTCAAACAATTAATCACGTCCATAATAAAAGTTTTGGTTTGAATAATATGTGTGTGGACTGTGTATATTATGTGTATATATAAATACACACACATGTATATATTTCAGAGAGATATATTTATTGACAATATAATGAATATGTATTTAAATATACAGTAGGCAAATATTTTCAAGATATTTACTGCATTTGTGTGTTTTCATATATACATATTAAATATACACACATATATCATGCAAACCAAAGTATTTATTTTGATGCGATTAATCACGATTTGACTGCATTACTATAAACATTAAAAAAACTATTTTAAAAAGGTATAAAATGTAATAAAATAAAAAATGAAAAATTGAATGAAATTAAATGAATAATGAAATGAATAAATGTAATTAATAATATAAAAAAATATAATATAAATATAAAAATATAAAAGCACAACAAAATTACTTAAACTAGTAGTTAGAGTAAAATAAAAAATATATATAATAAATATATTTTATAATATAAAAAAAACAGAATACTGTATCAGTGATAGTGTGTGTGTTTGTGCTCAGATCAGGTTAAGTTTAAAAAATATATATTTTTAATCAGTATTTCAGTCTTGTTTTCAATAAAAACACAAGTTTTCTTGAGAAGCTGAATCTGTTCTTGTTTTAAGCAGAGATCAAACTGAATGTAATGAGGTTTATGGTTAAATTACAGCACCTCAGCTGTGCTCTTCAATAATTCATCAAGTATTCTTTATTTTAGAATCTGCAGATCTTTTAATACAAAACAAGGCAAAACATTGCCGTGAATGTTCATCCTTGATTTGATTGTGTTAATGATCGATGCTTCTCCTGATGAGGTTCTTGACTCTCCGGGAGGAATGATCGTGTGTGTTTGAGCTGGACCGAACTCTTACTCATCCTCGTCTCTCTCTGTGTGTGTGTTTCTGTATCTCCAGAGCTTCTTCGAGGGTCAGTCTGCTCCCTGGGATTCAGCCAAGAAAGACGAGAATCGCATGAAGAACCGTTACGGGAACATCATTGCCTGTGTGTATCAGTTCACGCTTCAGAATAGCTTCTAATGTTCTTGATAAACTGCTTTTAGAACATATAATGTATTTTAAAGCAGCTGGATCTCAGAAATACATGCACTGCGTTATTGTGAAGGAGTTTACAGTTCAAACCTTGGATCTAAATAAAATAAATATTATTATTACCTTCTGTTGCAGTAGTAGTAGCATTAATTATTATATGAATGAAATACTTTACATTCCAATTGTGATATTTCTTTAGTGACTTAATTATTCTGTTTAATAAATAAATAATTGCAATTAGATGTGTTTTGCCAATTTGTTCTGTCTGTTTTGTAATTAAAAAACACACAGCTAGTCTCATGGCCAGACGAAAAAAAAAAGATATGTCTGGTATATTTTTTCAGTTCACTGCCAACATGTTATTTTTATTCTCGGTTTTACTGCTAGTCTACGATTTCTTGCTCCCATATCAGTTCTCTAATAAATGTGTTAATCAGTTTCATATCTATCTGAGACTCTAAAAACTCACATTTGCTTAATTTTCAAAAATGCTCTAATTTCCCCAATCAACAATACATAGGATGTAATAATTGTAAATTATGATAACATGATGTCAGAGACCATCAGAGTAGGCATGAGTCGAAGAGAAACACACAACATGAGACACTGACACGTGTGTGTGTGTGTGTGTGTGTGTGTGTGTTTTCGCAGATGATCACTCGCGTGTGCGGCTGCAGAATCTGGACGGAGAGCAGAATTCTGATTACATTAATGCTAATTACGTTGATGTGAGTACAGAAGCAGCCATGACCTTCTCACAAAGGTCACCCACACACACATCAAGCCACATTCACATGATATCAACCACATGAGTACACACACACACACACAAATGTTGGTTTTTGTGATTTATGGGGACTCTCCATAGGTGTAATGGTGTTTCTACTGTACAGACTGTATGTGGTATTGTCCTACACTGATCCTACACCTAAACCTACCCCTTACAGGAAACACAACACACTTTTACATTCTCAAAAAACACCATTTAGTATGTTTTTTAAGTCTTTTGAATTGCAGGGACACTGAAAATATCCTCGTAAAACACCTTCATATTGTAATATCTGTCATACCCATGTCATTATACACATTTGTGTCCTCATAAACCACATAAACCTGCACACACACACACACACATGTGAACT
Source organism: Enteromius fasciolatus (assembly GCA_032361145.1). Lineage (NCBI taxonomy): Eukaryota > Metazoa > Chordata > Actinopteri > Cypriniformes > Cyprinidae > Enteromius > Enteromius fasciolatus. The sequence goes on from JAUMHR010000029.1 coordinate 3,669,129, forward strand.
ACAGACACACACACAAACTCCAGATCCTCTAGGAGCACCAGCGGAAGGCAGTGTAAATTATAGAGCGAGGGATGACAGCGGATGAGTGCAGGAGACTTTAGGGACAAATAAAAGGGTTCAGCACTGAGAGAGAGATAGACTCATGCTGAAATGCATTCTGGGTAGTGTTTGTCTGGGTAGTGTCATCTCACAGCAGGTGTGTTACTATACACACAAGATCTTTAGTGACGAAACAGTGTGATGACATGCCCTTTAAAAGCTTTTTTAATTGGTGAGAAAACGAGAGATGTTTAATGCGTGACAGGTCTTGAGTCTCAGGCTGAGTGTGAACAGTATTGAAGTGTGTAACTGCTGATATGTTTAGTTGTGTTGGATGTAAACAGGCTGTGATGCGAGCGCTCGATATCCAGTGGTCTGAAGGCTTGAGTCTAATAGCATCATTAGTCAGCTCTGGTTATTAGCCACTTTAAGTCTCTTTACCAATGCACAGATGTAAATTATTTAGCTCGTCTCTGGCTTTATTGCTCATTATGTTTGTTCAGCACTTGCAGTCATTATTAGATCAGTGTGTGTGTGTGTGAGAAGCTCACTGCTCTGTGGATGGATGGATGTTGTACTTTCTTTTCTACTCCAGAAGCTTTTAACGTCCAATAAACTCTCCGTGGCTGCTGCTAAACGTATTTCTGTTTTAGCACATTTATCTTTGTTTGCTCGCTGTTCGCCTGCTTGTGTGTGTCTCACTGGAGTGTGTGTGTGTGTGTATGTGTGTGTGTCAGAGTGAGAGTTTGTGGGTAAGTGCGTCCGTGTGTGTTAAGGTCAAAGGTCAGATGTTAGTTGTATACTTTAGATGATGTTTATTCGATCCTCATCATCAGCTGGTCTTCAGTTGAATCTCAGACTGTTTCTCCTTTATATTACACTTATAGTGTTAGTCAAGGTAAAAATCACTCATTTTTTGTTTTGTTTTGTTGTGTTATAAACACTCTCACACACACACAAACATTCACAAAGGTATATAGACATTTGTATATATTTACATCCATTATACATAGTATATACATGTATTTGTGTGTGTTTATATATACAAAATGAATATAAACAGTACACACACCTATATAATGTACACAAAAACTTATAATTTGGATGTAATTAATCACATTTAATTGTTTGACAGCACATATATATATGTGTGTGTGTGTGTGTGTGTGTGTGTGTGTGTGTAATGATCATCTGTCTGTGTTTCAGGGCTATCACAGGCCGAATCACTACATCGCTACACAGGGTAAGAGCCTGGTGATTTATTCTCTCTTTCTCAGTCTGTCTGTGTATGTTTGCGCGTGCGTGTGTGTATGGGTGGGTGCGTGTGTAGAGGCAGATGCCCAGAGTCCACTGGGTCTTATTTGGTTAGATTGAGTGTGTGTGTGTGGAGCTGCCCTTCACATCTCCTGAGCGATTAATCAGGTCTGGCTGCGATGGGCAGCACACGGGTGGCATATTAAATAAATGGATTAACAGAAGTGCGTTTGCCACTCGTCTATTCTGGCCTGCCGGGGCTGGCGGTGGAGGCAGAGACACGCTCACGGGTTAAAGCTGATGGATGAATGAGTGTGTGTGTGTGTGTGTGTGTGAGATCTCCGATGCCGTCACAATCTGCCAGTGTGGTGTGGGGAGTTGCATAATTACCTGTTTATTAGAGCATTGCATGCTGCTCTCCTCCGTGTCTCAATTAAAACACACTTACACCCAGCCACACACACACACACTTAAACACACATGGACAAGGTTCCTCTGCATACTAACACATCCATCACACTCTATTCTAGTGTCTCAAATATCTTCAAAGAGCTTTACTGCCACAACTGTTTTACAGATGCATGCAATGCATTTTAAAAATGTATAATTATACTTTTAGATTTTTAATTATACTTTATCTATTTTACATATTTTTAATATTTAAACATTCCGATATTTTGAGACTCATGCTTTTAATTTATTTAAGCATATATTCAAAGTGTAAATTGTTTTAAAAACTGAAGTTCATAAGTTTGGGGTTGGTAACATGTTTAAATATTTTTGAAAGAAGTCTCTTCTGCTCACCAAGGGTGCATTTATTTAATCAAAAATACAGGGTTATTTAATTGTAAAATATTATTCCAGTGTAAATCATCTGTTTTCTGTGTGAATCTGCTTTATTGTAATATTATAATTACCTTTACTGTCACTTTGAATCAATTTAAAGCAGCCTTGATGAATAAAGTAGTAGTTTCTTTAAAGTTTGTTTATTATTTACGTTAATATAGTTTAAATAAATTACTTATATAGTCGTGTATATAAATATATTTGCAGTTTGGAGCAGATCTCTCAGTGGCTCTGAGGTTCTTCGGTGCCTGAGGTTTGATCTGTGCTGCCTGAGGCATTCCCTTGTCTTCCTCTTCTCTAATTCCCTCAGTCTCTCTGTCACTCCATCATTAAACGTGTTGCATCTTTAAATGTGAGACAGTAACGGAATTTAACGAATGCAGGGCATTTGACTGATTTCATAAAGGACTTCAGGATGGGTTTTTGAGCCATCAGGAGCTGGACTTCAGGACGGCCAGCATCATGATTCTCTGAGAGCTGCAGCGATTCATAATTCATCATTTTTATTCTGAGCTTGACATGAGAGACAGACAGGCAGGAGTGAAGCGTGGGAACAGAAGCGGTCCTGAGCCGCAGAGTCGGGGTCGAGGTGTGAGACGTACCGGGAGAAACCGAGGGCTGACGGGAGAATTTTACCTCTGTGCGCTTGAGAGAGAATAATGTATGAACTCTGTCACTGTTGAGAGATCTGACCGGATAAAAGACCATCTCTTTACCCAAAGAGACGAAAAGCTTCCACTTCTGCTGGAGGAGAGAGACTCAACTGATGGAAGAGTTCAGCTGAAAAACAGTATAATGTTGTCATTTACTTAAAAATACTACAGCCTTAAGTAACACTGAAAATATTAGACAAAACATCTGTCGAGAATAGAAAATTATTGAAATCAGGAGTGTAGGAATCAGTGTAGTTTGTGCATTAAAAATGTCTGTCAAAAGCAGCAGCTGTT
>JAUMHR010000029.1:3702838-3715097 GCA_032361145.1 Enteromius fasciolatus
TCTACTGTACAGATGTTAAAGCACATGTCCTTCAGCCCAAGACTTGTTCATTTCACTTTTGGTGCGAAAAGACTTTACTATTTATTTCAGTCGACCATTTAATAATGGTCCATCTAGTGTAATTTAATTATTTTCTTTATTTCTTCTATCAGTAACAGTTAAAACCCTGATCATATTGTATCTCTCTGTAAAGCTTGTTAGTTTATCCACTTCTTCATTTCTCCTGACTCCATTTTGTACATTTTTTTATATGATTTTGTAAAATACTAAAGAGAATACATGTAAAAAGATCTCAAACTCTTTCATGACACTGTATGAGTTTGGAATTAGAATTAGAAAATTAGAAAAATGGTTTTGTGTTAATTTATTATTATTTTGTTCGTGTGTTTTTGTGTATTAGTAATATTTGAGTTTTAAAAGTAAAAAAGGCTTTAAACAAGAATAAAATTGTGTTTTTATTTTATTTTAAGCTAAAATGGCAATTTGGATGACAAGAGGTTATAAAACACTTAATGGAAATACTGATTCTTTACAGATATTTAAGGATTTGGTATAATATGCATATTTGTTAACAATATTTATAATTGTTTGTAAAAAAACAACAACAACAAAAGTCTCAAAAGTTTACAAGTCTCAAATCAGTCTAAGTGAGCTTTATTGTTACGACCTGCACAGTGTTGGCAAAGCACTGAACAAAGAACAAATAATTCAAATCAAGTCTCTCTCTCTCTCTCTCTCTCTCTCTGTGCGTGCGTAAACGAGCGTGTGTTTAGGCCCCGCCCTGAGCGCGGTCGTTTATAAGCGGCGCGCTGCGTCACTCTGCGTCTCTGGAGTTCAGAAGGCGTTAGAGACGCACATCATTTCACCCGTTACTGCGAAATTACAGGTACCTACCGTTTTCTTTCTTTTTTTCTACCGGGGCTCTTTTGTGTTTTTCGACGCGTGCTCTCACTAACGTTATGTTTAAACGTAGTTCATCTAACCGCAGGATTGATCGCGTTGCCTCGTGTTTTGTCCTTCGTGATTCGCGCGCTGCTTAAAATGGCGACGCCTCGTTGGGCTCTTCTTCATCCTCGCCTCAGATCAGCCGCTTTTATTAACGTTTGGTCGATTAATCTGGGCTTTCGGTATTTGTGACCGTGTGTTTGTATCTTTTGACGTATATTTAATGGCGACTGGTTTTAGATTAGCGGATTTTTACGCGTTTTTTCGGTCATTCGTGTGTTTCTATGGAGCCTATTGTTTGACCTAGTTTAGCTCTTGGCGCGCAGTGACCCACATGTCGAGTTTGAATGAATACAACACGCCACAAATATTTAAAATAGCATGTTAACGTTATTTATAATGCGCAATTAATCACGAAATGTCTTTTTATTCACTTATTTTTTGTATTTTGTCGCTTTTTCTGTTTTGAGTCGGAACTACTGTTTATTGTCTCGATATAAGAGCAGTTTTGAGGTGTGATGTTTTATTGATCCGCTTGTGTTTTTAGCTCAGAATGTCTGACGAAGGAAAGCTGTTTGTCGGCGGCCTGAGCTTCGATACCACCGAACAGTCGCTAGAGGACGCCTTCTCCAAATATGGCGTCATCACCAACGGTGAGTAGCCAATCACTGACGCGCTCTGATGCCGCGCTGTTTCCGATTGGTTCCGGGTTCACTGTGATTTGCATAAGCCGCTCATCATATTGTCTGTTTTCAGTTCATGTGGCCAGAAACAGAGAAACCAACAGATCCAGAGGATTCGGTTTCGTGACCTTTGAGAACCCAGACGATGCGAAGGACGCACTTGAAGGAATGAATGGAAAGGTTTGTTCAATTGGGACTCTCTTTAGGGAGTTGGTTTTAATTTTTGGGTTTTATAAAACTTAAATTGGGGAGGAGTAATGTCCTTTTTATAGTTTAAAAATTGCTAATTGTATAATCCATGGTACACGTTTCTAGTAAACATGCAGTTAATTTTTATTGCATTTTCAAAAAGATAAATGAATATATATTATTTTTTATTTTTTTTATATATATATATTTTTTTTTATATTTATATTAACAATTTGAAGTGCACTCTGAATATCAGCGAAGATGTTTTGCTAAATTTCAATGTACTTTATTGTTGATTAAAAACCTCCCATAGGTTGTTTGCAAGCATGTGGTTTTGAGGACTTGCGAAACGCAGCTGGAGGGCATGAAGTGATTTTCTCCACAGGAATCGGTAGCACAAGCTCCTATTTTGAGTTTATGAATGTTCAAACCGAGAAAACAAAAAAAGCTTTTATGTAGGAGTGAAAAATTAAGAAATTGGTGGCATCTGTGTTTGGGAGGTGAGTTATAATACTGGTGTGTGTGCAAATTAATATAAGATGATCCATTAAAATATTAATAAAGAAATCTATTAAGATACAAGTTGATGTCATAATTCTTAACTGATTATAAAGGAACATGTAAGGTTGTGATCAATTTTTAGTGATTACATGGAAGCGCTGTTTTCCTGCTTCCTATTCTATAATCGATTCTGGATTTAAATAAAATTAGTGTTATGTGCTGTTAACCGAACCCATGGCCACAAACCCTGTATGCAGCAGTTTCACGAGTAACATCCCACTCTATACCGTAGAAATGCCTTGTTAGCAGGGTAACTTTAGCCTGTGTCCAGTGCAAGTATTTCAATTAAGTTTAAAATGGCTCCGCTTCATAATATGACCATGATGATAAATACTTTATTTACATTGTGTCTGTGTGTCATTTAGTGTTTTCTGACCGTCTCACGCTGAACACTTAAGACTGAATTATCTATCTGTATTAATATCATAATATATTACATATATTACAGATTATCTTTTACAGATGACCATTATCTGACTGTTTCTCCCGGCCACAGATGTCAGTCACTTTGTCTTGTGTTTTTCAGTCGATATTTTTTTTATATTTATATATTATATATCAGCTCCTTGTGTTTTCTTGGTTTGACCGATTTGAACATTCATACGCAACACAGGAATTTTGCACTTCTGCTACTGATTCCTATGAAGAGAAATCTGAAATCCAGCTGCATTTCGTGCCACGGCAATGATGGCATGTGCAAACAACCTATTCTTCGGTAGCAACCACATTGTGTTAAAGAATTTTAACTCTTAATATGCAAAAATTGCATGGCATACTAAATTTTTCCCACTAAGTCCCTACCAAAACAATAACGTGTTTTAGTCATGACCATTACAGTAGTGACGATTCTATGGGATGTCTGTAGACTAAAACCGAATCCGTTAAGTCAAAGCAAACCCTCACGTCATCAAATAGTTACTGGTTTAGACTTCCTCTCACTGGATGTTGAACACTGTTTTGTTTTCTTGTAGTCTGTGGACGGCCGAACGATCCGGGTGGATGAGGCTGGAAAGGGTGGCGGTGGAGGAAGGTCTGGAGGAGGATCCTACAGAGGTGGTGGAGGACGAGGAGGTGGAGGAGGAGGCTTCTTCAGAGGAGGCAGAGGTAGAGGAGGTTAGAGAGATGCTGTTCTGTCGGCAGTTATTATTTTTATTTTCTCTCTTCTCTCCCTTTCTTTGGTGTCTAGTTGACACTCAGTGTTCTGATGTCTTTCTCTTTGAAGGTGGAGGCGGCTATGGAGGCGGTGACCGCAGTTATGGAGGTGACCGGAGCTACGGAGGCGGTGGTGGATATAAGAGCGGAGGAGGAGGAGGATACTCCTCTGGAGGAGGAGGCGGAGGATACAACAGAGACCGGTGTGTGTTACTGCAGATGCACCAAATCAGTGTCTGCTAGAGAAAGGCCGCAAACAAAAACTCTCTAGACTGCAACAAAAATAGTATAAGCTTTAATGTTAAATGCTTAAGCTTGCCTCAGAAAACACTAACTGTTCAGGAATGTGCTTTAATCTTTTGTTTTATTCGAAATGCATGCAATAAATTGTAAATTGTACCTCTAGTTAACCTGCTGCTTTGTTGTTTCAGGAGTTCTGGTTACGGCGATCGCAGCAGCTCTTACAGAGACGGTTATGATAGCTATGGTACGTATTAGTTCCCTCTGCTCTGAAATCCCCATATAAGCATGTGTCTGCTGTGCTCTTGTCGCCACAGACGAGTCAAACAGGCTTTTCTAGAACTCTGGGGCGAGTTAGTGTAACGTATTTTCTCCTTTTGTATGCATACAGTAAACCTAAAAATGCTTTGACATGGCCCAGTTTTGATTTGGATTTAAAGTTTCCGGCCCCGTAATTTGGCTGAAGTCACATTGCACAGAATCGGATCTGAATCGGGCGGATAGTCGTGACTCGCGAGGCGCAAGGCCAAACGCAGGACGCTCCAGCCCGGTCGATCTCATGTCTGATTAGTGGGTTAGTGAGGGGTTGTCTGTCTTACACCTGTTGAGATGCTTGAGTGTCTTCATGTGTGATACTTCCTCCTCAGCTGTACACGATTAAAGCCCAAGACCCCGACGCGTCAGCGGCCGAGCGTTTCTAAAGACTCATGGATCTGTTCTTGGATTTGTTGTAGCTGTTCTCCCTGTTTCTGTTCTGTTCTTGTATTCTGAGGGAAAGGCCGCTTTCTGTTCACCGGCTGTGAATGAATGAATGTCGATGGGTTCCTCTTCTGCCTCGTTTGAAACCTTTAAGTCATCAGCCGAGCCTCGCTGTCATACTAGCGCTCACCTGTGCTTCTATGGGGAGTCTCGAGAGTGTCGGCTCTCCTCTGTTTATGTTACTGATGCGCAGCCGCTGTCATTAAGAGCACGGCTTCTTCTGTTAGCTGTAAGCCAATGATTTGTCCATGTCCAGTATCCAAAAAGTCACTTCCTTTCAGACTGGTGAGCTGCGCAGTGGACGGCCGGCACTGGCGCTGCGGTTCTTGAGCCTTGCTGAGGTATCTGTCTATCGCTGCTCCTCGCATCCTGCATTTTAACCATGGACTCTTGACTAATATATCTATCAATCATCTACTTGAAAGAGAACCAGAAATTGTTAACAGTACACTCCAGAACTGGGAAAGAAATCCTTGTGCTCTTGTTTCCTTTGTATGAAAATTTGACTCACTATTTTGTTTTTATTATTTTGTTTTTGTTTATTTTGCTTTTCAATTGTGGCTTCATGGAGCCTATTAAACGAAACCATTTGTTCAAATGCTTTGAATTCTGTTGTGCCTTTCAAAAACCTACGGGGGGGGGAATGAATCACTTCACTACAGAAAGATCTGATCAGGAAAGTCTTAGGTATACTTTAGCACATGTACTCATTCTAGCTACTGTAGCTCTTAGTTTATTAGCATGGGGGGGGGGTGTAACTTTTGAGTGAACTGTCAAATTGTAGCAAAGGAACCTAAAGAGGGCTTTCATGTTCTAGTTTCCTGTTGGCTTGGTTTAAAAGTGACCCAAACATGTTCATAACACGCCACTGAAGAATTGAGAGATTTTAGCATTGCATGTTATTTCCAGTGAGAACAATTTTTAAAGTGGTGCATATTTAAAGTCACGTTACATTTAAAAATATTTCATTTAACATCTCAAACATGAACCGCAGAATTATGCATCGAGCTCCAACAGGAGTGTTTAGATAATTGGGTTTGTTAAAGTTTTTGCACCTTACTAACTGAATGGAGTTCGGTGTTGATTGTTGCACGACTGCCTGTTTAATAAAATAAAGGTCTGAAAGTGTAACCTTCACCAGTGCTGCTAGTTAGCTGAGTAGAGTGAGTTATTGAGTGTGTTTCACCCAAACAATGCTTGATTGAAGCCAAGCGCTCTGGATGGGTTTCCTCAAACACGTCCTTGGAGCTTGAAGCGTTGCATCTACCGAAGTGAATCCTGACTCTGGCTGCTCTGTTCGTTAGCCTGTGTGCGTGAGGTAACCAAACTTTGCTCTCCTGTTCACTTCTTCAATGTAGTTAAAGTATTTGTTGCTCTGACACTGAGCACAGCGCAGATCTTGAGTGCTCTCAGATGCATGGAGTCCTAGATCTGCAGCTGACGGCCGTTAAATCTTATTTCTCCCAGTGCATTGCCAACCATTCTAGATAGACCTTCATATTAGGCTCTGATTAACCTTCAGTGTCTCACCAACACATTTACTTTCACCAATGTAGCTCAATTTGAGAAACTCCAAATTAGTTGAGCTTTTGACCAAAGCCTAGTTAGTTCTGTGTGATGCCTGCTTTTGAGGGTTTAATGTTCAGTGATCTCTCTCTGGTTTTGTTCAGGTTGAGTTCCCTTCGTCTGGTGTTTGTTTGAAGGCCTGGTGAACACCGCTTGATCCTCTGAACATAAAGCGTGAGGTTGGTTTTTGTTGAGGAACATCTAGTGATCTTGTAGATTTTACATAGACTGTTTTGTGATCTGCTCTGGTCTTCTGTGTAGAGGATGGAACGACGAGCTGACGATGAAACCAAGGACCTGCTGTGATTGATGGAGGTTCATGAGTATCAGATCATGCTTTTATCTAAAGCCACTTACAAATGAGGACAAGAAGCAATTAAAACCAACCAAAGAGCGATGATACACAAGAGCTGTTAGCAGTTGTAAGCTTTGCACATGATTTAGAACTGTTCATGTAAACTAATCTTTCCCAGGATTCACTGAGCTTGTTAAAATTTTGACTATTAAAATGTGAAATCACTGATGTGTTTGATTTTTAATGTTTTGAAATGCTTTTATTTTGTTCAAAATGGCACAAAGTCACATACTCATCTACAAAAATTTGCTTTAAACCAAATATTGGATTTTTTTTGTAAACATTCCTTCAATGATTTTTGAAACTAAAAATATTTTCGTCTAGGGTAAAGCATTTTTTTTTCCTTTTGCAAATCTTGAAAGGATGAGCTCTCTTCCAGTCATTTCCTCACCCTCCACGAGTTCCAGATCTGAACATGCTCCTGTTAAACACTGGAAGTCATCAACAGCTTAAATGTGTACATTAGTCCAAATATCTTTTTATGATGATGGCTTCAATTGACTTAAGCTGGGAAATAATTGTTGTCTTTAATTATTGATAATATTTTTCCAATTCAATATTGTAAAGCTGCTTAGACACAATCAGACTGGTATAAAACACTAAATAAATGAAGGTGATTTTGACCAGTAGGGAAATCAATGGTTACTCAGCTATTTGGATACCAATATTATTCAAAATACTGTTTTCAACAGAGGAAAGAAGCTGGTTCACATCTGGAACAGCTGGAGAGCGAGTAAATGAACTTTGATTCTGGAGGTAAATAATCCTTTAACACCGGTCAGACGCTCAGCTTCTGCTGAAGTGTGTTTTTCTCATGATCTAAGACACAGATAAGCATTGATGGAGAAGATCACAGCTGGACCACAGCGTCTGTCCCGGGGAACTTGGGCATGTTCAGCTTGTACTTCTTCTGAAGGTCAAAGGGCAGGAAGCGTCCAGCCAGGAAGTGTGATCCGGAGTAGCTCAGAGCGCATCGCTTCGGGGTCATCAGAGAAACCAGAAGAGCAGGACTGATCCGGTCTGAACTGGACTCATCTGTGTCCCAGCCTGCGTCACACATCACTCACTCATAACATACTGCTCAGAAAACATTACCATCACACACATACCTGCGATTCACACAACGATCATACTCTCCTTCAGTCCTAAAGGATCTGGAGTGATCTCTGACTTGTCTCTTAATAATGTCATTAATATATGTGACCCTGGAGCACAAAACCAGTCATAAGGTTCATTTTTATGACATTTAGATTTATACATCATATTTTTTTTTATTTTTTTTTTAGGATAGAACAATATTTGGCTGAGATACGATGATTAGAAAAAGAATCGAAATATTGAGAAAACCTTCAAGTTCTTAGCAATGGATATTACTATTTAAAATGATTGTTTTTTAAAATATATATATTTACAGCAAAATATCTTCTTGGAAGATGATCTTTACTTAATATCCTAATTATTTTAATAATTTTGACCCATACAATGTATCATTGTCTATTTCTACAGATACAGCTGTGCTGCTGCGCTCCAGAGACACAGATAAAAGATCACCAGTCATTTAATCTGGGCCTTAACTCACACACACACACACACACACTGTAAGATCAAATCTGAGCTGACATACACTTTATAAACAAGGCTTGTATTCACAAAACATCTTGAGACAAGAAAAAATGGCTCGTAAGTTGCTGATTTAGAAAAAAATCTTTAAAATAATGGTTGAGTCAGTCCTAAATTTAAGCTCTGAGAGTATTTCCCAAAACGTTTCAGCCTAATACTAGCTCTTCAATCTGTGAAGCAGTAAGAGTAGTGAAGAAGACTTCGAAGATCAAACCACAAACCAATCCGTCTCAGAACCTGAACATTTAAAACATTATAATGAGCTTTTATAAAAGGTTATAATAGCTCCAGATTCTGCTTTGATTATATTCTTGTTTTGTGATATCAACAGTGAGTATTCTACTCTGTTTATTAAAAGTCTGTTTATATATCCACCGATTTTTTACGACAATAAAATCTTTATTTGAATATGGCAAGGCAACATAATTGTTTACTCCAACCCCAATCACACACCAAACATCCAGGCAAGTGTGCGTTTGAGCTAAACCCTCCAGGAACTGAGTTTGAGAGCACGGTCTTAGTGGTAAGAGAAGTGGTTTTGTGAATACAGGTGCAGGTGTGTATTGTGCTGAACAGTCATGAAGCTCAGTGGGGCTTCTGTAGCCATCAGCTCTCAGGTTTGTGTACTGAAGTGATTTTGATGCGGTCGGTACCTGACGGGATGTCCAGGCTGACGATGGGCACTCTGAGTCCTCGTAGTGTCTGCAGGACTCCGGTGAACGGCTCTCCGACTGACACCAGATCAGTTTCTGGACCCAGAACCGCATCCACAACCAGGTTATATGCGTCGTTGATCAGCTGCACCTTCACCAGGACCACCAGAAAACATCACTGACTGACCACACGCTTATCTGACCCCACAAACAAAATCATGCAAAATGCACTTCCTAAGATGCAATTGGGTTTTTAAACTCTAAGGTGCTGTTCATTCAGCTTTGCCTGAAATGTTGTACGTTTTGGTTTTTAGATTTGTTACTTCATTGGAACTTAGTAAAGCTCTTGGCTCTCACAATGTGAACACACAAAAAAGATTAATTTGTCCTTTAAAAAGTTCAAGATCAACAATTTGACCTCTCTGCCCAGCTAAAAATAAATAGTACTGAATACTCTAAAATTACTTGAATACCAGCAAGTACATCTGTAGTATGTAGTTTTTTGCGCTAAATAAAATAGTAAATATTATACACTATAAATACACTAATTAAAGTAGTGAATTAGAAAGTAGTTCTTCTTCAGTACTTCAGTGCAATTGCAAAATATACTAAATACCACTGATATTAAAATAGATTTTTAGTGCATCGAAATAAAGTGTACTGCAAAAGTATACAGAGGACTTTATATTATTAGTGTTGTATTAATTGTATTTTTTAGTGTATTTCTCAAAAGTGTGTTTCAGATGATTTAAAAATGAGTTCAATGTCAGTATGCTTTTATGCTATCCTAAGTTAATTTGAAGTTATCTAAAATATATTAGTAATGTAATCGTTAAAAAGTTCATTTTCCAAACTGTGCTACTTAAGTACATTAATTAGCACTAACACTAATATTAAGTGCGGTGAAAGACTACAGAGTACCTGGTGTGGGCAGATAAAGTACCACAAGTGTTTTATAAAAGCATTGCTTAAAAGTGTGCTACAATCACTTTATATAAAATCTTAGTGGATTTTTCTGTATATTATCACTACGTTCTATTTTGATTTACATAAAAAATACATGATTTAAGTAAAAGCTTATAGATGACTGTCCTCAGGCTGCTATAAATACATTCATAGCACGTGATTGCATCATTTCTGCACATGCTTTTAGATGTGTACCAAAACGTATACTTTTAGCACAAAATACTTGAAGTGATATATTTTTAAGGTGGAAAAAATACTATTAATGCCATAGTAACAGTGTACTTGAGTCTGGTCAGGGTTAGGGTTTGCTGACCTCAGTGGGCAGGTAGGACAGGAACGGCAGGTCCATTCGCTCACACTGAAGAGTCAGGTCCTGATGAAGAGCATTTGAGGAGCGCTTGGGGATGAAGACGGTGGGGATGTAGTCCTGACACACACACACAAACACACTTATCAGGCTCAGAGATCACAGACACTGAGTGAAGTGAGTGCTGCATTCACACACACACACACACACACCAGTAATGTTCACTCACAAACACACGCAAGTGATGAGCACAGGCCAGACCCACGCAGCCGTTCTGATCCGGACCACAGAGCACCAGAACTGTTGGCTGCCGTTTCTCCAGAGACTCCAGTGGAAACACCTGCAGAAACACACCACAGAGACATCACTGCACCACACTTACCAGCACAAACCCATCACTGTGCTACACTGACCAGCACAAACCCATCACTGTGCTACACTGACCAGCACAAAACCATCACTGCATTACACTGACCAGCACTACACTGACTAGCACAAACTACACTAGACTTGTAATTTAGTTTTTGTATTTCTGGTCTTCATTTTTCGAAGTTATGATTCATTTATCTAATTATATAATTAACAATCCTTAATTATAATATGTATCTCACAATTCTTGAATGAGTTATTAGTGTAAGCACCTTAGCGATGGCGGTCGCACATGCGTGTCCCAGCATCTCTGTCAGCTGCTGCCGCCCAAAACCATAATCCCTTAGCAACTCCGTCTCCATGGCAACCGCTTCCTCTTTACTGAAATACATAAATACATGAGTTGAGATGAACACTACACATATATGAAGCAGACTCTACAAACACTGACACACAACACAAATCTTAGTGATTTTGTCTTGTTTTCTAGTAGAAATATCTAAAAATTCTTAAATCAAGACGCATTTTTTAAAGGTACAATGACTTAAGATATTGTCTTTTCTGAATAAAATAAGTACAAATGTAGTTGTTTTTTTGCTTAAAAAAACCAAGAAAAAATATCAGCCAATAGGGAAATAAAAACAATCTTGTTTAACCTTGAATTAAGATTATTTCTCTTAGATATGTTTTCTTGTTTTTAGCAAAAACAAACAAAAGTTTACATTTTTGATTTAGAAAACAAAACCTAACATCTTAAGCCATTTTGCTATTCGTGTAAATTCATCATAATTCAGGAATTGTTAGTATTTCTGTCTCGTTTTCTAATCGAAATATCTAAGAAAGAAGATGATTTCTTGTCATGAAGTTCAATCATTTCTGCTTTTTTTTTCAGTACAAATCTCTAAAGATTCTTCAATACAGATACGTTTACTGGAGAAGCAAAAGGACTTTAGATATGAGGGCATGGTTGTATGAGTTTATGCTTAAAACAAGAACAAATATCTGTGCTGGGGTAAGGAAAAGTTTTCTGACCCTATTTTTTCTTTTTTTTAAGCATAAAATCACTTCAGCTTGACCCTTTTTTTTAGAAGACAAGGCGATTTCTGAATCAGATATTTGTGCTGATTTCTAGAGAGTGTTCCAGCTCTCCTGAGGACAGTGAGACTCTGACCTTCTGTGATCGGGATCGATATGATTCCCGTGATGCTGGACTCCACAGTTCCTGAACTCATGCAGAGAATCGATCGAGCAACAGATCGTTCCACACGGGAGATCATACATCATCAAGAAATATGATCTAGAGCTAGATCTTCCTCCAAGTTACTTTACAGCGTCAAATAAAGACTTAGTCTTAGCGGTCTTGAAATCACGTCACTGTCTGGACTCTTGTGAGAGGAACAGACACACATGAAGTCTTACTGAACTCAGAATTAATAATTTAGTATCCAGTCTGTTCCTCACACAGAGCATCATGTCATGTGATATAACCACATAAAAATGACATACAGGTTTGAAGTGATTTTCTATAATAATGACGGACTACAAACACTTCTGTTATTTTATTAAATTTATTGTCTTTCAGTATTTTTGTGTGAAATTGGTTGAAGATCTAAAATGTGTGTGTGTGTGTGTGTGTGTGTGTGTGTGTGTGTGTGCATGTTTATGTGGTTTATGAGGACACAAATGTGTAGAATGACATGGGTATGACAGGTATTACAATATGAAAGTGATTTATGAGGATATTTTCAGTGTCCCTGTAATTCAAAAGACTTAAAAAAACATACTAAATGGTGTTTCCTGTAAGGGGTAGGTTTAGGCAGGGCCGGCTCTAACCAATTTGGCGCCCTAGGCAAGATTTCTGGTGATGCCTCGTTGCATCGTAGTTGATTCTACT
>JAUMHR010000029.1:3719202-3744934 GCA_032361145.1 Enteromius fasciolatus
AAAAACTTCCAAATTAGTTTTTCTCCATTTGCGCTCAAGATTACGAGTTTCTTTCTTGAGAGAATGGGTATTACTGTTGTACCATGGCACAGTACATTTTACTCTAACCTTTTTCAATTTGATGGGGGCAACCGTTTCTAACGTATTGGAGAAGATGGTGCCCATATCGCTAGTCATTTTGTCTAGATCCTGTGTATTAAGGGGTGCACAGAGCAGTTGAGATAAATCATCAGCCCTGAAGTAACGCATTCAACACAGATTCACACACACTCATAACTAATATACTTTATTATTTTCACATGTCTCAGAATAAATATTCACAATTATAATTATTAGAACAGGTGCAGTTAGAAAAATTATATAAACATCTCCAATAATGTGATCAGATAAAGCATGGAAGAACTTTGTAGCAGAAATACTTGAAGACAGATCAGAAACACCAGTGTTTGTAATCTGAACAATGAGTCTGACAGAGCAGGATGAAGATATACAGCAGTAATAGATCATGATTCTGACCAGCATCATCGGCTGTGTGTCTGAATCTGAGCCGTCTCACGTCTCCTGGTTCCTGAGGAAGAGCGGATGATTTAATGCAGGAGGAAAAAACACCTTTCACACTTTAGAAAGTGAAGCTACCTCAGAGTTCCTATTTGGCCACTTTTCAAAGCTGCTTCATATTAATAAACATTAAAGCAATGATGCAAACTTCATCAAATCCAAATTCTGTTGTAAAGCAGCTTTAAAAAAATAAATAAATAAAGGTATGATAATACAGATCAGTTCAGTTCAACAGTGATCCAATGTCAATGATGTAAGACATTCAGTGTCTTTAGAAATAAAGAAAGCTTGTCAAAACAGGATTATTGAGTTATTGTTGTAAATGTTCTGCTGGAAACATGCGTGGGGGCGGAGTTATGCGACACCACCCAATCAGAGCACAGCGTTCACAATCAGTTGATCTGAACAGATAACAGCAACGACTCATCTCTCTTGGTCATGAATTCAACCAGTTCTGGTGGTTTTAATATGTTTTAGAATGTTTCCTGTTAAACATGTAAAAGAGGCAAGGGGAACGTTTGCACGTCTGCCGTTAAACACACAGGAAGCAGAAGATGTACTGAAAAAATGTTCTCTGAATTTATACATTATTATAAGTTCAGTGGTTGTGATCAGTTTATTTTAAAATAACAAATTAAGTTGACTAACTTTCAACATTTGTTTTTTTTAAATGTAGCTGAACCAAATTGTTTGTAAACACAAAAAGAAGTGATGCACAGAGAGAGGTCAGTTTGCTCCATTTATTTAAATCTGGAGCTGCAAAAATACATGTTATGATTTGTTGTTAAGACTTTGTGTGATGTCAGAGCGAGGGGTAATGTCACTCATGTTTTTTTTTTCTTTTTCAAAGGGAACCCTGACCCTATCTTTCAACCTAATTCTTAAAAGCCATTTTCAGCTTCAGCCGAAAAATCTTCATTTTTAGCTGAATAATCATCTCTCCACTGATGTCTGGTTTGTTAGATTAGAAGATCTGGAATCTGAGGGAGCAGAAACATCTAAATATTGAGAAAATCATCAATCAAATCAAAGTTGTTCAAATGAAGTTCTTAGCTTTGAATATTACTGATCACAAATGAAGATATTTATAAAATATCTTCATGGAACATGATCTTTAATATCCTGATGATTTTTGTCATGAAAGAAGAATAGCTGTGGCTCATACAATGTATTTCTACAAATATAGCTGTGCTTCTGATGATTATGCGCCACAGACACATTATTTAGACACATATTTTCCTACAGTGTATGATGAAATAGCGCTGAAAACCAGGTGGATGATTCTCATAGGCACAGTGGACAGTGTCAGGGATCAGTGGAACTCACTCTCTGTGGACGGAGAACTCCGGCATCGATCCCAGAATGCTCAGCTGCTGCTCCAGAGCCACGATCTTCAGACCGATGTAACCCGACGACAGCAGAAGAAGAATCACACTACACATAAACACAGAGACAGTTCATCAGATCTGTCAAACATTTAGCTCCAATCACAGTCACGATCAAACACTGACTGAAGGATGAAGAACAGAGGTCTATCTGTGACCATCAGCCTCCAGCGCTCTCAACATCACAGTCCTGATCGACCGCATACCAGCCCACATCTCAGTCTGAGCACTTCATTTCCTTCAGAAGGAGAGTTCAGGAAAACATGAGCTTCAGAGCTCGTCTTCATCGGATGTGGAGAAATGTGTCTGAGCAGTGGATGTGAATGGGTGCCGTCAGGACTGCAGTGCTGTGGATTATTGTGATGACTCTCATTCACTGCAGAGATCCTCCAGATCTGATGAAGACACGCACTCCTCCGGATCCCAAAGGGACTGAGAGTGAGCACACTTTCTGAAGTGTTCCTCTAAACAGGATCTGAGCATCAGTGTGTTCCTGAGCTGCTGGAACTCACTAAACGTCTGATATCTGCAGAAGAGCTGCGTCTTTAATTCACTTTACTTCATTTGTCAAACCCCTGAAGGATCTGTAGCTCACTCATTATGTGTTTCTCTAATGTCATTTGCGAGTTTTGAAGCCAAACAGGATCGTGAGCAGCACCCAGAGGCCCTCTGATTCTGTTTAAGAGAGCAGACGGAGGTCTCGTACTCACAGGATGACGTAGAAGAGCAGCAGTTTCTCCAGGCTCCGCGTCTCATTAGACGACAGAGCGGCGCTGACCTTCTCCATTACCATGGTTACCCAGGAGACAGCTAAATCAGAGAAGACGTGAACATCAGGAAACACCTTAACACTTCTGAACAGTTCAAGGTGATCTGGTCTTTAATAAGGTTTTCAAAACACAAAAACAGCATGTTATGTATACATCATTCACCGAATGATTCCCTTTATTTACTTGGATGTTCATCTAATATTCAGAGATAATGTCTGCAATTATGGACAAACGGTCCATTAACATTCACAGTAGCAAGCATCAACATTTCAAAAACAGGTAGAAAACTGAGTGCTGTGAACATTCAGAGATGAAGTCTTCATGCAGTCATAAGCTTCTGAACACTACGAAGTCTTTTCTGCTCATCAAGCCTGCATTTATTTGATATAAAATACAGTAAAAGCAGGAATATTGTGAACTGCTTTTACTGTTTTCTGTGTGAATCTGTTAAAGTGTATTTCTGTGATTACTCCAGTCTTCAGTGTCACATCATCTTCAGATATCATAATAATATACTGACTATAATATATACTATAATTTTAGAAAATATTCATTAAATTGATCAAAAGTGCTGATGAAGACTATTGTATTGTAAAAAAATAATCAAAGAAACCTACTCCGCAGCTGTTTTTGACATTATTATAATGATAAAAAATGTTTTTGGGGCAGGAAATTAGAACATTAGAATGAATCCTGAAGTGGACTAAAGTTGAACATACAGAAATAAATAGCATTTTATAAATACATTCAAAAAGAAAGAAGTTATTTTCAAAAAAAGTCATAACTGTATTGTTTTTGCTGTACTTTGGATCAAATAACCGCAGATTTGGTGAGCAGAAAGTTAAATACAAATATAACCCAAATCTGGTCTGAGCAGCACAAATCTGAATCCCCAGGCCACGTTCAGATGTGGTCCTAAATCAGATACATGTCCGAAGTTTTGCAGTGTGGCTTCAGTCTGAACAGCCATGACACACTTCATGTGATTTTCACGTCATTGAAACGCGACAGACATTCTGTGCCGGAGGAGGCGGATTAATTCAAGTCCCAACAACAGACAGCGGGGATGTGGGTGGACAGTGGAAGAATGGTGAGGTTGTGTATCACAAACACTTGTGCTGCGGCTGACTTCATGTCTTCTTCTGCACACGCGTCTGAGACTGACGTTTTAAAACAATCTGAGCGTTAAGAGCTGTAGAGTTACCGGCAGTGATCAGGTCTGAATGTGATGGGCAGTAAAGCCTCTGAGAGGTGTGCAGGTCTTCAGATGCTCACCTGTGTTGTGTGGTTTTCTGCTGGCTTCACCGTGAGGCGTCGAGCTCTCTTCTTCTGCTGAAACACAATAACTACACATTTACAGACTGGATCTGGAGCAGACTACTGAGCACTGAACACACTCATAAATGAATCAGACTCACGCTGAAGACTCCAGTGATTCTCTTCCAGACTCGACTGGCTGGAAATCTGTCAGAGGACACCAGCGAGGGTTATTAGATAAGAAAACAGAGAGAAGTGCCAGAGACATGCACTGAGCGTGTGAGAGAGGTCTGATCTTACGGTGTCCATGTCCATATCAGGAGTGTGTTCTGTTGAAGATTTCCTGCTGCTGCTCTCCGTCTGAAAACACAACACACCTGACCTTAGACTCATAAACACACTTCAGACTCTTGAATGTGTACGACTTCAAACACTGATCTATGGATGTTATTCCTGTAACTGAGAGGTATTATGAGTGAAATGAAGCCCAAACCTGGAGCTGAGGACAGAGCGACTGCAGCAGTCTGAAACACACTTCTCGATTCAGTAACGACACGAACACATACTGAAACACAGCAGAAGATCAGAGCACACACACACTGAGCATTAACAACCGTTTTCTCACTAGGGTCCTGTTTCCAGCCAAAATATCTAAATATTCTTAAACCAAGAAGGGTTTTCTAGACCATTTTCAGACACAGTCAGTTTTTGCTTCAATCAGGTAAAAAGATTTTGTTGATTACCTCATTAGCAGATTATTTGATTGTTTTAAGCTAAACATTTTCATTTTTCATTTTTTTTTACATATAATATTTTTTTAAAATGTCTTGACCATTCTTGACTTTTTTTTTTTTTTGTAAGTTATAATATTTTTTGGGGCTGGAAATCTAAGTAAGAAAATATTTTTTGAGGTAGATTTGTCTTGTTTAAAAAAAATAAATAAAAATAAATAAATATATATATATATATATATATATGTACGTATATAAAAAATAAAAAAAATGAAAACAAGCAGAAATATCTCTCACTGGGGAAAATAATCTTGTTTAACCTTTGAATTAAATCACCCAAAAATGAAAATTCTGTCATCATTTACTTTCAACATTTAAGGAAGATATTGTGAAGAAAGTTAGTAATCAGGCTGTTTTGGGTCACTATTGTATTTTTTCCTACTATGCAAGTCAATGTTGACCAAGACAGCCTGGTTACTAACTTTCTTCACAATATCTTCCTTTGTGTTCAGCAGAACAAAGACATGGGGAGTAAATGATGACAGTGTTTTTACTTTTGGGTCAACTATTCCTTTACCCCACTGGCAGATATTAATATTAATACAAAGACTAAGAAAGATACCTTGTGTGTGTCGGTGGTGATGACGGCGATGGCATTGGGAACAATCTTAGCCGTGTGTTTCTTCTTTATACTCTGAACACTGGACGCTTGGATCATCACCTACACACACACACACACACACACACACACTGCTCATGATTCCTGTGCTGTAGCTGTATTAATGAAAGGAAGGGTTTCTTATCATCATCTTCACCTTGGTGTCCTTCAGCAGCACAGACGAGTGGAAGCAGATGTAGTGACTGGACAGGTACATCTTACCGTGGTAAATCACCTCCTTCTGCAGACCGCAGCTGAGCACTGAAGCACACACACCGATCACTTCACAAATAAACACCCAGATCAGCTAGCACTGATTTCTACACCCTTTCAACTTAAAACTGTAAGCCTCCGGTTTAGAAGCATAATCAAACTGAATTAAATCTCATTGATCTTCAAAAACTAAGACAAACATCCAACTAAAACACTTCATGTGTTCCACGAATGATGTACAAGTATTGTTTTTGTGTTCATGTTTGTAGAACATTGTTAAAAACCAGAGAACTTATTATTATTATTATTACTGCTCTGAGAGAACCTTGAACATCCCTGATCAAATCTCTTCTGAGAGAAGACACGTCTGAGATGCAGAAGGCGATATTTACTCTCCATCCACAGACTGTGAGATGTTAAGGAGATGTTAAGAAGACGTTAAGGAGACATTAAGGAGATCTCCCAGCAGATGATCTTTCGGTGTAAACTCACTGTGCTCCAGATCCTCGGTCTTGGGGATCTCGGGGAAGAGTTTGTGGAAGGTCTTGTTGTGTGTCTTGAAGCTCTGATCAAAAGAACAGAAGGTGAAGAGGAGCGTGTGTGAGTGTGGAAGGACTCTTGAAGACTTCACTGAAGATTAAACTCACAGTGGCTCGAGCGGCGGATACATCGGGCCGGACCAGACCCTCCTCCTCGATGGTCATGAATCTGATGGAGACCGGACACAAGCTGTGAGACACATCTCTTCTGTGAGTCTGAAGAGCTAAAGAAGCTTCACCTGCGTAAGACGCTGTGCTCCAGGAGCTCCAGGTGAGTCTCGTCTGGATTCTGGAAGCTTCTGCCCTCTGAAGATCTTCTCAAGGAGCTGTTCCTGGGCTTTGCTTCGGTCTCCAGCTGATACCTGCGCTCAGACACACTTCTACAGTCAGAGACGAGCCTGTGCTTTAAATATCTCAGTGTAAAACAAAACTGAAAACACTTTGAGATGATATATCTGCATTCCTTCTGAGAAAACAACAGCAGCCGGCAGACAATACCAGACAATTTCCTTTCATCACATTCCACTAATCACTTCATACAAGGTGTAAAAACACACAGAGATTACGTAAAGTCTTGTATTAAAGGTGAAGACTTTTTAAGATTTTTCTGCATTTGCATTAAAGATAATTGAGGAAAACTTATCAAAAGCTGCTTGAGATATTAAAGGTTCAAAAAAACAAAAACGTTGTGAAGCTCCTTTATTTTTAAGAGTGTATTACTGTATAATAAACAGTATTTCATAACTTTAGTCAATGAAAGAAATGTTACTGTCATCACTGCAAAATGAAAAAAACAAAACTTTTTTTGTCTTGTTTTTTTAGTATAAACCTACCTAAACATTCAAGATGAATTTACTTAAAAGATCAAAATATATATATTTTTTAAAATGTCCTTTTTACACTAGAAAACAAGACAGCAATCGAAAAAATGAGAAGATTACTTTTTGCAGTGACTGAATTATTATTAGTAATTTGACATTACGGAAAATAAATCCATTAATACATGAGAATAAAAGCCTTATTTTTAGCCTTATATTTTATAAGTTTCCGTCTGATTTTAGAAAGCAAGCGTTCACAGACGAAACAGAACAAGCTTTACCTTGACACATGTCCAGAAAACACCTGTGGATTATAACAAGCCCAAGCTTTTGAGCAGCAGCATATTCCCTCAGTGTCTGATCTGAGACCGGCCGAGCTGGTTCTGCTCTGATCCGCTCTAATGAGCGTATGTAGAAAACTGATCTTTACCTCAAACTGCTCATTAATGTCTGCTATTATTTACATAAGCCTGAAAACCTGTATGTAACGACTGCAACGGATGATGAAAACCTTGAACGAAACTTTATGAATTTGATGTTGATGTAATTGTCAGGCTGTGCACTTTGTTTCTGATCACAGACGCTGAGTCGCAGAAGCTCACCTAACTCTACTCTATTCATAAACATCAACACGATGTCACTCCTCCAATCAGAAGCTGTGAGCATGATATGAAGAATCATATCTAATGGTTTATTTGCCCGAGGCCTGGTGTTTTACTGCGGTAATGACCTCAGCGTGGTAAAAATGAGTTTGACACAAACACATGTGAAAGACTGCAGACGATGAAATATAACTCATGTAAACTCTTGATTGTCTGATTATTTCTGCATCTGTCAAAATGTGTCTGAGAAGAACTGTGCTCTACGTCATGTGGGTCATTTATATCTCTTTTTATCACTCCATGAAAACTAAACATGAATTTAAGCGTAAACTGTCATATGAATTTTAATCATATATGAACAAACCTTCAGAATGTAGAGAGGAATAAAACTGTAAAGTTTGGCGAATATACGAGAAAAAACCCCGTAAAAAATAGAATATAGAATTTAAATCTACACAAAATAGACAAACTGCAATAAAATGGGTGCTGTCAAACACATACATGTGTGTGTACTGTGTATATTTATTATGTGTACATAAATACAAACACATGCATCATTATATTTAAGAAAATTATGTTTATTATTGTATTTATATGTAATATAAGAATATAAATATATCAATGTATATACATGTAAATATTTTCAATATATATACTGTATGTGTATGAATTTATATATATATATATATATATAGAGGCTAATAAATATACCCCGTACACATATACATATTCTGTAAACAAAAACTTTGTGAATAATTTGACAGCATTAAATAAAACAAGGTGTATTTTGGTCCAAAACAAAACTTGAAAATAAAAATCTTCCCAAAATCTTAAAAAACTAATAGCTGTACGAAACAACAGTGTGTTTGCCTGTAGTATATAACTTAAAATCGAATTATTTATATTTAATTTTTAAAGTTTATTTTCATTCTCCAAAAAAGAAATATATAATTAATAATATATATATATAAATAATTTTTAATTTAATTATTTAATTCACAATAATGAAAAGACACACTCACCCTGAGCTCTCCAGAGAGAACCTCCGGTCTGTTTTTTTACTTCCCATCATGCTTGGGCCAGATGCAGTCTCTATTGAGCAGCGGTCTGCAGATCTGTGTGTTATATACATCAGTCTGATCACTGCAGCTGAGGCCACGCCCACCAGACACCAGGGTCACGCCCACTGCACGCCACAGCCACTCCCTCCTGAAAAATGTTTAATAAAAGTATTTGCTAAACTCGGGAGTCTTCAGTTATTAGTTTGTTGTTGTCACTGCTGCTTCTGGGTCATTTGATGTTAACCTGAAGCTTTTGTGTTCATTAGCTCCACACACCAGCACAGTGAAGCCCCGCCCACACACTAGTGAGTTCTTCAAAAGCACACTGCACCATCAGGACTACAGAAAAACACTCTCCTAAAGAATGAAGAGATGCTATCAGATACCAGAGATCACTGATCAGAGCTCTGTCAGGATTCACCATCACAGCAGAACTGATACTTACACTGATACTCCACCTAAACCTACCCCTTACAGGAAACACAACACACTTTTAGATTGTCAAAACACTTGATTCTGTGTGATTTATAAGCTTGTTTCCTCATGGAGACCTAACAAATGTCCCACAAGATCAACATTTACTGCTATTCCTATCTTTGTGGTCCCCATAAGGTGATGAATACCAGGTGCACACACACACACACACACACACTCACACACAACATATACAACATGGTATGTATTTTGAACTTTTTTCACGTGCAGTAATGCTGTAATATGATACAGAATCATGTGACACATACAGTAGGTACAGAGTGTCTAATGTAAGAAAACGTGTGCAGTGTTTTGCAATAAGTGTGTTAAAGAATTGTAAACAAAGTGCAAAGTTGAAAATGTGTTTAAGCTCTGATTACACTGTGTGATAAGATACAAAAAGTTTAGGTATTGAGGCTTTAGTGTAAGCATTCGCTTTTAGTGTGTAAGCAATAGACAAAAACTGTATAAATAAGGATGTCCCAAATAAATAGGCTATATAAATAAAAATTGTGTGTCTGCATCATTAAAATCTCTCTCTCTAAACATGCGTGTGTGTATTCTCTAGATATCAGCCAGCCTGAGGAACTCAAACCAGATTCAGGAAATATGAGGATTTTAAGATGTATGTTTCTAAAACAAATCAGTCATATAACGCAGAGAGTCACGCAACACAACAAACGAGCTGAGCAGAAACAATGAGAGGGAGGTTCTGCTGCTAGACTGAAGAGTTTCAGCAAGAACTGTGTGTGTGTGAGACGGTACACAATCTCACCCCCTCTGGGACACATTAGAACTTCTCATACACCTGAGCACACACACACACACACACACATGTAACTGTTACATCAGCATTAATGTTGATGCCATTCACACCTCCTCTGGTTCAGTGCGTGTGTGTGTGTTACTCATGATGATTGTACCTGCTCCAGATCTCAGGTCAGATCTCAGTGTGTTCAACACAAACAATCAGATGAAAACTGGTTTGTCCTTTCACCTGTTCTCCAGGCAGCGTCACGCTGAACACATGAAGATGCTCATTAATGCAGGAGCTGTTAGACTGATTTATATCCGATCGGTTCGTTTGACTCAGAAATGATTTATTATTTAAATGAGAGTCTGTAATGAAGTGAAGTGTCGTATTAACAGAGTTATTCTGGGCTCTGCGATGCTTCATCTCTCATGAGACGCTAAACATTAATTAAATTGCCGTCCTCATAAGATCTCAACATATTCACCAGAAAGCCGTCTTCCTGTCAGATCTGGAAAAGTCCAGAAGGTCAGTCAGTCATGATGAGCACAGAGAGATCAGATCAGACCGTGCTGTGACTGCAAAACAGCAGATAACACAGATCTAAAAACAGCCGAGGACACTGAGAAAGGTTTGTAAAAATGTTGGAATGTCTGGGTATATCAGTGTCAGGGACTAACTAGTGACATGTACATTACAAATGCTGAGTAAATCTGGGAAATTTTAATTTGTTACTTATGAAAATGTTAATGATTACGGAAGAGGTTACATCTGAATATTTTGACTGATTTAATTGATGATTTCTGACTGATCTGAAGACATCAAACCCTGCCTGCTTTGCCAAGTACAATGTGTCTCTAGATCTACATACCTTGTTGACACTGGGAAAACGTTTTAATGTAAAAATATAGTCTTGACCATATCTCTTCACCCTTAATGTCTAAAATCATGTTTAATGATAGATGGTGACACTGATGTACAAGCACCAAACACTGATGGTAAGCCTAAAATTCACAAAAACTGCAAACTGTTTCTTCAAATCTGATTGGCTAATCACAATGTTCTTCCAGGGACTAGCAGTACTTTATTATCAGCAAAGATATAACGTTATTCTAATGATTGTTTTTAATATTCTAAGACCATTATATAAAACATAATCTCAGTTTATAAAAACACTTCTGAGAACATTCAAGTACAAATAACCTCACGATGAGCCAACACTGATGTTCTTAGAAGGTTTTCTCAAAGTAATGAGAACATATATCAAATATTGATAAAGTTCTTTGAATATGACATACACTTTACTTTATAAGCACTTTGTTTTAACTCTTAAAAGTGTTGAAGTCGTGAGAATGTCTTTTGTTATTAGATCTGAGGAGAAATCAGATGATGATATTAGTTCAGCTGCTGATCATCAGGTGGGTAAAGTGTACTGTGTATAGGTTTAACACGTGATTATTATTAACTCAACGCCTCTTTCAGAGCACAAAGTTCAACAACGCAAACTTTCACATTCTGTCTGTCTTTATCTTGTACTTGATTGGAATCCTTTAAGATCTGAAGATTTCAGTGACCTTCTAAAACCGGATCGTTCGAGTTTATTTGGCTGAACACGAGCTAACAGAAGCAGCTGTGAGCTGAAAATCAGAGATGAATGGGGTGATTAAACGCCTGAGACACACACAAGTGTGCTTAAAACAAAGCTCTGGAGGATTTGTGTCTGCTCTGAGGAGACTTGAAGAAGCTGATTTTTGTTCACTTTGTTGTCATGAAACAAGTAATGACCATGAAACTAGTCTAATGAAGCGTTCTCTTTACAAACCTTTAAGAACGAATAAAACTCGTCCAAGATGGCACGGCAATAGCACACAGCAGCCTCTCCGGACCAAAATGGTGCTATTGTCCCGAAATAGCCTGGCCTTCAAAACACATTACAGATACAACGGTGTTCATGTGGACTACCGCCAGGCACTGAGAAGCTATGGAAATTGTGCACCAGACAACGTGCATGATGACCTACGGGAAAAGCTTCGCGATCTCGGCTTGCTACAGAGACCATGCTCTATTGAATTGGAGGAGTACACGGCATCGGTGAACGGCTACATAGAGAAATGCATTGATGACATGAATGTCTCCAAGACCATCACTGTACGCTCCAAAAAGAAGCCATGGATGACCAAAAAGTTGTGTGCGCTGCTAAGATCCAGAGACTCTGCCTTCAGAGCTGGAGATAAGGATGCTCTAAAAACAGCGCATGCTAATTTGTCTCGAGCCATCAGAGAGCCAAAGTGTGCACACTCCCAGAGAATCCACGGCCACTTCCAGAGCAGCGGCGACACTCGGCGCATGTGGCAAGGCATCCAGTCCATCGCCAACTACTGGCCATCTCCACCTGCCTGTGACAGTGATGCCTCAACACCTTTACAGCGAGGAAGACCAACCCCTCATCAGGAGACCAGGTGCTCTGTCTGACAATGGCTGACGTGAGAAAAACCCTGAGCAGAGTTAACCCACGAAAAGCTGCTGGACCTGACAACATTCCTGGTAGAGTGCTCAGGGAATGTGTGGAACACCTGGCAGATGTTTTCACAGACATCTTCAACATCTCCCTTAGCAGCGCCATCATCCCAACATGCCTTAAGTCAATCACCATCATCCTCTTGCCAAAGAAGTCTCCAGCAACCTGCCTCAATGATTACCGTCCCGTTGCACTCAGACCAATCACGTGCTTTGCTCAGTGGTTTGAGAGGCTTGCTATTAAGAGCCTGCTGCCACCTTCTCTTGACCCCATGTAGATTGTGTAATGTCCAAATCGCTCCACGGACGATGCCATCAACAAAACCCTCCTTCTGGCCCTCACACATCTGGACAAGACAGACACTTACCTACGAATGACTTTAGTTCAGCATTCAATACAATCATTCCTCAGCACCTGATCAACTAGCTGGATCTGCTGGGACACCAACACCCCCCTCTGCAACTGGATCCTGGACTTCCTGACTGGGAGATCTCAGTCAGTCCGAATCAGAAACAGGGGTCCATCGTGGAGATCATCAACAGCACCAAATTCCTTGGTGTTCATTTGACGGAGGACCTCAACTGGTCACTAAACACCAGCTCCATCATCAGGAAAGCCCAGCAGCGTCTCTACTTTCTGCGAATTGCACCGTCTCGGATCGCAAGACCCTTCAGCGTATAGTGAGGACAGCTGAGAAGATCAATCACAGACATTTACTCCACACACTGCATCCGCAAAGCCAACAGCATTGTGGATGATCCCACCCACCCCTCACACACATTCTTCACCCTCCTGCCATCCAGAAAGAGGTACAGAAGCATTCTGGTCCACACAACTAGACTGTTGAACAGTTTCTTCCCTCAGGCAATCAGGCATCTCAACAGAGTACTGAGCTGAGCTGGACACACGTACACACACAAACATACACGGACAGCAACCTAGACTATGCTGGACATAGTCAGACACAGACATATATATACACACACACACTAAATGCTCTTTTCAAACACATGTCACTTTTCGTCATCATCACTTTTTTCATTATCATCTTTAATCTGTACTTATATATATGCCTCTGTAACCCTTTTGATACATGGTCCATCTCTGTTCCCCATCCATTTTATATCACAAATTTATACACCAAACTGTATTTGTCGTCCCAGTAAGGTGGACTATATGTTGTTTGTTTGCACTGTCTTGTCTATATTCTGTGCACTTTTTTGTTGTATCGCTTAGGACGTCGCTTAGGGAGGGGGAGTGTGGCAGGAATCCCGAGGAGCAATCAGCGTCGCCCTGGCAACCAACTACCCGCACCTGGACACACTCAGCACGGCCCAATCGGTCACGGTTTGGATCCCAATATAAACTGGCTTCCCAGCCCAGAAGACTGAGAACTATCTCCGTTGGTGTGTGAACTTACCTGCTCTCTCTATCATTTGCCTCCACAGACTCGCTGTGACCGATTGGTTCCCACTTCCTGGATCCACTCACCAGGGTAACCTCACTTCCCTTGCACCTACCCCTCACTGGACAAGTCACTGGAATGCACTGGAGAAGAGGATTCAAGTCAGCACTTGCCTCCGCTTCAGAGATCGACATCTGATTCTGACTTAATGCAAGCATATCTGTGTTATTATATATGTTATTATATATTATTTTTGTTCGATAAACTTAAAAAAGTGGTTTCCAGAGGAGGTTTTGTAGCTGATGTTACAGAAGCACCATGTTAAGTGCCCAAACAACAGTTAAGTGACCTCTTTAGTCTGAAGAACATTTCAATCATCTAAAAACCTTTTTCTACTTCAGTGAAAGAACCTTTATTGTTTCCATGGAAGTGTCCTACAGCGTTCATCTCCAGATATTCTTCAGAGCACATAGCTATACAATTACTCAGTTATGTGATATTTTAGACGTGACTGAAGTTCAAAGACACCAAACTCTGTCTGTCTCCTGGCAACACTCTGACACACTGAAATTAAACTTAAGTGACCCTGACCGAGCTAATAAGAGTCTGATGATCTACGATACGCTGCATTTCACAGAAAACATTAGAGACTCAGATGTGCTGTGTATGTGATTCAGCAGCAAAATCACAACAGAGACAAACACACGGAGATCATGAGAACACACACATCTCTCTCTCTCACACACACACACACACACAAACACAAGCTCAAACACACACACACACACACACTAACACAAGCTCAAACACACACACTAACACAAGCTCAAACAAACACACACACACACACACACACATGTAGTGTCTCCATGTTTTCTGGGGTCTCTTCATAGGTGTAATGGTGTTTCTACTGTACAGACTGTATGTGGTATTGTCCTACACTGACCCTACACCTAAACCTACCCCTTACAGGAAACACAACACACTTTTAGATTCTCAATACACTTGACTCTGTGTGATTTATAAGCTTGTTTCCTCATGGAGACGTAAAAAATCTCCCCACATGATCAACATTTACTGGTATTACTATCTTTGTGGAGACAATTGGTCCCCATAAGGTGCTAAATACCAGGTGCACAAGCTCAAACACACACACACACACTCTCTCTCTCTCACACACACACAAATCTATTTAGTGCAGATGTTTATATGATTGTACATTTCTAAATAAGCCTGTAGTTCTTATCAAAAGCAGTCTATATAAACAGTAGATGTGTGTGTTGTGTGTGTGTGAGTAAGAGCACTACCTAGCGGTGAAATGTGACCTTCACCGTGATCATTAATCAGAAGAGTGAGGATCAGAAACCGGTGGCAGATGATTAATATGTAATATGAAATAACAGACGCCACACATGGCCTTCACGTCAGTATATCCAGTCGTTCAGTTTTAATACAAAGTTGACATATCTACATACATGATCTGAAATCAATAAGCAGAGAAAGTGAAACACTACTGTAGGTCAGCACGCGGCCCACGCTCATACGGCACACTTCGATGATCTGATCAGCTGCTGCTTTTGATTTGTTAGTGTGCTTTCATCTTTAAAGAATATTTCATAGTAAGAATATCTGACTGAGACGTGCAGCAGAATCACATCTCAATGTGCTTTCATTCATGAAGAGAGAAAAACTGCAGACCAGCGTCTCCTCGTACTGCGGTACAGTGATGCAGATACCGCGGTTAATCAGCTGATTTCTGCTCGATACTCAGATAATCAGCAAACAGCCACAATCAGCTGGCCAACTAGAATGTATCATCTTCTGAAATCCACAGAAAATATGGATATTTTCAGCAATATTGTGAGATTCAATTATCTTTTTATTTTAGAAACGCATTTTGAGAAAAGAAGAGATCACATCGATCTTCTTTGTTTTTATATTCCGTGGCGGAGATGAACTTTCCTAATTTTGTGGACAGAAGTGTGATCCATTGTATGGAACAAAATGATCAATATCCTAATCATTTTTGCCATCAAGTAAATATGATGTTCCATAAAGATATTACACTTCTTGCTGTAAATATCTGAAGAACAGTGTTTGGACAACTTTTGAGGTGATTTTTATAGCCTCAGACTGCAGATTTTCAACTAGTTGTCTCTCTGTATTGTCCTATCCTTGACTCTTTGACTGGTTTAGGCCACAAATGCATCAGCCCACCCTTACACTTCAATCATGATGACATGGTATCACCGTGGTAGCTTTAGTTGGCTTTACCGTGGTACATCACTGTACTGTACTCTGCAGATCTGTGACGCTGGTCTGAGGCTGATATCGTCTCTCTGGGCTCTTGAAATCTGCGTGTGCTTTAACTCATTTAGTTTGACTGATAATGCTGATGAGAACGTGTGTAATGTCTAAGAACACGTGCGTTTTGTTTGCGACACTTCATGACCGTTTCGCTAAGGTTTGGGCTCCGGAGGGCCGCGGGCCGTCGGCTTCCTCTAGAACAATCAGTGCACAGGAAATATCAAAATATCTGAGAGGGTTACGAAGCACAACACTGTACATCTGAGCCATGTACAGTCACATTAGCTGGCCAACTACACCACAGCTCACGAATTATATTGCCATAAAAATCATATAAATAAATAGATCCTTAAAAATTCAAGCATAATATAAACAAAACGAAATAAATAAAAAATCAGGTCGATTAAATATTTGACAACAACGATAAGGCTCACTTCACGTCT
This sequence comes from Enteromius fasciolatus, assembly GCA_032361145.1. Taxonomy (NCBI): domain Eukaryota; kingdom Metazoa; phylum Chordata; class Actinopteri; order Cypriniformes; family Cyprinidae; genus Enteromius; species Enteromius fasciolatus. Next base: position 3,735,693 of record JAUMHR010000029.1, read on the forward strand.
CAAGTGGAGATCTCAGAACCGGCTCGTTTCCTGTGCTACTCCTAAACATCACGCCTGCGCTAAACTAAACATGACGAGAAGAGTTTGGTCGGGTTCGGCTCGGACGGACGATCGAGGGGAATGCACCCGTCTCAGAAGATCTTTCGAGTGTTGGACGCGTGGTTGGAAATACTGGGGAATGAATCTGGCTATACGTGCACTGATCTGTGAACCGAGGCTCTTCGTCGTCCACCATAAAGACACAGCGGAGTACATTATGCCACAGCAGAAAGGAGCAAAAGAACGTGATACAGATACGAGATTCAAAACTCCCTCAGCCTCCAAACACGGTGTAAGCAGCATATAGTCATGTAGAGACACACCGAATACAGTATTGACAGAGTCCAGTCCATCCGAGGACAGGAAAGCGGTTATATCACGTGTGCTAATGTACGGCATTGGCTGCGGTTCTGCGGTCGCTCCGTTAGGCACAGAAGGTAGGAGATCTGCTTCCGTTCTGCGGCGGCGTCCATTCGTTCGAGATGACTCAGGCAGGCGCAGACCAGCTCACGTTCCCTCCGCTCGCACTCATTCCCGTCCGACGTTGGCAAATATACAGTTCGAAGAAACTCCCACTGAAGGGTGCAGCAATTATCCAGGCTTTTGATTTCATAGTTTCTTTTTTTCTCGTTGTTTTGCTTTAAATAGATTTTGTACATGTAATATTTTCCTGTTGTCATGAAGAAGATCTTCATTCCACAAGTTAATAATTCTAAAAAGCCGACCACAACATTAATATCAATATTTGAACACTGAGGTAATAGTTTGCGTTGTTGACGCAGAGCGTCTCCTGGAGTTCCTGAGAGAACGTCTGCTCTGCGTCGCTGTCCGTGTGTGTTTCACGTGTCGTCGATCCTCTGGGTGTTTGTGGGGTTGCTGAGGGGGAAGGAGTTGGACAGGTTGGCGTTCTTCTTATGTTGCATAGTGATCAAAACTGCCAAGGTACTCCAGAGCGGCTTGATAGCAGAACTGATACTCGTCCTGAGGACAGACAGATGGGAGGATGTGATCACTTAATACAATAAGAGGGGCAGAGTCTGGTACTTTGGGTCTGAAGTGGGGAAATATGATTTACAGAAATTTCCTGAAATTGATGACATCTTCCACAGACTCAGAGGATAGTGATAACAGCGTTTGAGTGTTTTACCTCTGTTTGCACCATCGCTGGTCGTTGTGTGCGCAGCATTTTGACCGTCTGGAAGATGTCCACAGCACCCTCGTAACGCATCCGCTCAAGGACGATACTGAGGGTGATGAAGACACCCGTACGCCCGACGCCCGCACTGAGACAGAGACATGAAAGAGACCAGAATGAATGAGCCATAATGAGACAATAATAAGTGAAACAAGAATGAATAAGACATGTAGAATCAGACAAGAACGAGAAATAACTGAGATCTAAACGCACCTGCAGTGGACTGCGATTGGTCCGTCCTGACCAAACTGCTCCTTGGTTTTATGCACCTGTCCAATGAAATCAATGAAACCCTCTCCTGACTTAGGAACTCCTTGTTCTGGCCAATCGGTGAACTGGAACTGTCTGACGGTTCTGGACTGTCCATCCTGTGGAGAGAAAGACAATGAATCCTCTGTAGCATCTGCTTAAGATAACAGATGATGGTTTGGACTCTAGGCCTTTAAGAGACCCTTTTAGCCTTTGACATTTGCATATAAATGACAGACTTGGACATTCTACATTCTCTATGGATGCAGTTTTTTACGATTGCTTAAGCACAATTTTAAAAACAGGGCCTGGTTTGTCAAAACACCACATACATTTAACACAACCCTACACCAAATCAGCACAACACTTCAGATCATTTACAAAATGGAACACTTTTGTCAAAACTATACACACCTTTATAAAAACAATATCTTCTCTCCGTTTAACCAAATCAGTCAACATGGAGAATCACAACAAAACTAGTACAGTAGTGTGCATAACACTGTTAGCTCAGCAAACAACAGACAAACATAAAATACTGTATCCAGTACAGGTTACAATTACAGTAAACAACAACAAACATAAAAAATAATGTAAAAAAGCTGACAATATTGTATTATATAGTGTAGTGTTGTCAAAAGACCCGGTACTTCGGTACCAAGAAATTTGAAATGTTACGGTACCAGGTTTTCTGAAGTACCGGTAGTACCGAGCAACGGGTCAACCCGGTTCTTGCTGTGCTACCCGAAAGGTGCGCACTGCGCAGTTGCGTCTTCTTCAATAAAAGCACAGAGAGATGGCGATCAGCGGCTCTGAATCTGCTCGTTGAAAAGAAAGGAGGAAAGAGCCACGTGTGGAAGTGTTTTGTTTTTGAGGCTGATGACAAGCGCAACATCATTGATCACCAAAAACCCATCTGCAAGCGGTGTCATCGAAGTTTTATGTCAAAAGGAGGAAATACATCGAACCTTATAAAACACCTCAAACATTGCAATTTGCTTAGTTAATCGTTACTGTGCGTTCACACCGCCGCCGGCGAGAGCGGCAAAATTCGCCCTGGCCGCCCTGCCAACGACGCTGCACAGAGATGTTTGGACGCTCTTGATGCTCTGACGTAGATTGAATGCTTGTCTTGTATTTAAAGGGGCCGCAAATAAAACAAGCTTGTGCAGACTGACCACACGGAGGGTATAAGTCAACCTTGTGAAATATATTGATTGTGAAAATAAGAAATTAATCGATGGAAAGAACTTTTTTGTACTACATGTTTTCTTTCAATTAAAAGCCAACACATATGTTCCGTTTAATCCAATATGTTTTGAAATGTCAGAATATTCTGCAGCAGTAACAGCTTTGCATGCTCTGGCGCTAAATTCAACTTGAAATTTAGAAAATACATAAAGTTAATGCCCATTATCAGAATAAAGTTTCTTTATTAACTATTTAATGCTCCTATAGCGTTTAAAACAGGACATAGTGTACTGTTTTTACACAGTAGAGGCTTTTAAATGACCTGTGTAGTCAAAATATGTGTGTTAGAGAACAAATGGTTTATGTTTGTATCTTTAAAACCGGTCCATCAGAAAAGCAGTTCTTGGCTATGAAATATAGTTTGCGCTGTTTGATTAAATAAAAGTCCTCTTATATAAAAGTGTTTTTGAGTTTGCTTTGGTACCGAAATAATTGGTTCCGAGAACCGTGGATTTTCAATGGTATTGGTACCGAATACTGAAATTTTGGTACCGTGACAACACTAATATAGTGTTTAAACTAGTGGTGGGCAATTATCGCCGTTAATGTGCTGTGTTAACGTGAGACTTATTGTGCGATTAAACAAATATGTCCGTTAATCCATTCACAAAGTTGTGTTGGGAGCTCTGTATCCGTGCATTGCTATCGTCATTCACAATTAATATAATCACAAATACCATGGTGAAGATAAATGACTAGTACAGCAATACCATGTTAATGTGTGGTTACTTAAGTTCAACTATTGATATTTATTTGTAGTAAACCCATGTTTGATTTGCAGAAGTGCAGAAATGAACGTGAGTAATCTTACCTGATACTGATATTACAATAGCTAGTCTTAACAGTTCACGTGATCTGGCTCTTTATTTGTATTTATTTATTCCTTTTATATATCAAAATATATTAAATGTGCGCATGGTAAGAGTATCTACAGCAGATCACGTTGGCTAAAACACACAAGGAAATGCGTTGTGAAAAATAATATCACAGACATGGCATTCGGACTCTAGAATTATCACAGAGGTTATGAGAGAAAAACAGACATGGCAGATTCAGACGGGATTAAAATCACCAAGTACATCTGTGAAACTAAACATTCTCTAACGACCCCCTGTAAAACTAGTCCTGTCCGAATAGGGCTTTACTTTTAGTCATTATTTAGGTAGCACGCATATTCCGAATGCCTTTGGCAGAATTCAAATCTAGATTCATCTACATTCATTTGAAAATTAATCTATGCCCACCCCTAATAAATAATATTTTTATTTTAATATTATTATTATTATTGTATTGTTATTATTATTGTTGTTGTTTTTTCTAGTGCAACTGTAAAATGATAGTACTAATATTTCTTGAAATGTATAATTTTGGTGATTGTAGCAAAGCATTTATTGATTTGTGAAGGAGAGCAGCAGAGGGTTAAAGAGCACACACAAACACTCAGCAGTGCCGTTATTTTTAGCGTATTCTTATTTTGGCGCGAGCAGAAGCGGTTGCATAAAGTACAGCATACCAGAGCTGATTCTGTCTCCTACTCTCCGAACGCTCACACACACACACACACACACACACAACAGAAAGCCCGCTTTGTCTAGTTATTAACAGAGTAACTTTGACATTCATTCAAATCTAGTTACTTGTCGTTCTTCTGAAGCATTGATAACATCATAATATTAGTTTGTAAACATGTAATAGTAGTATTTTGTCAGTCAAACCCTTAAATATTTAATTTTGTTTATTGTAATGCATTTATTTAAATTATTTAAACTATTTTAGATGTTTATTTATGTTGAGATATATTAATATTTATATTTTAATGTTTTTAAATGTTATTTTCCCGAGATTTTAGTAATTTATCAACAGATTTTTATGTTCAGGATTCTCTAAAGTTCACATGCAGCTATAAAATACTTACTCTGATTTTGTTTAGTGTTTTATTTTGGATTTTGTTTTGCCTGTTTGCCATTCATCATCATTAGACCTTATATCCTGCTCATCTAAGTTTAAATCGTGTTATCATATCATTGTTCTGTCTGTTATTTCAGTATCATTGAAATGCTATTAATTTGTTAATATTTTGAATCAGTAGTTTTTGTATCTGTCTATATTCCAATTTCATTTTATAGTCATTTTTACTTTTATTTCAGTTGAAGTTGTTTTAGTGAATCATTCAATTTAAAACAGGAAACATTGAAATAAACATTTAGTTATTTTTTTTAATAAAGTTTAAAAATAAAAGTTTAAGATGTAAAGAATGTTTATGACTTTATCTGTTCTACTTAACACAAACAATGATATTTTGAGAGAATATTAATTACTGAATATTTGCTGTTCCCATTTACTTCCATTATATTGGCAGAAAATACAAAGCTACGTGGTTGAGAACATTCTTCAAAATGTGGTCTTCTTTGTTCCACATCCAGTCATACAGGTTTGAGTGACTTGAGGAGAGTCAATGATGTTTGTCTTTAATGCCTGTGTGTGTGTGTGTGTGTGTGTTGTCAACAGAAAAGAGCGAAAGGTCAAGCTCTGTTCGATAAGGTTTGTGACCACCTCAATCTCCTGGAGAAGGACTACTTTGGCATTACGTACCGAGATGCTGAAAACCAGAAGGTGCTGGTCAGTCTTTTAACTCTAGATTGATTTAGTTGGGTGTATCTCAGCTTGTTTTTTAATGCTGAACCTCCTGCTTTCCCACAGAACTGGCTGGATGCTTCCAAAGAGATGAAGAAGCAGATCAGCAGTACGTCCTCCTCATACACTCCTTCTTTGTCTCCTTCCAACGTCTTCAAGTTCTTACGGGAAGATCTTTTGTTTTTCAGCTGGACCCTGGAGCTTTGCCTTCAGTGTGAAGTTTTATCCTCCTGATCCAGCGCAGCTCTCCGAGGACATCACCAGGTCAGCTTGGCCTACAGTCAACCATACAAAATAAAGAAAGAAACAAACATAGCTTCATTTCATAGATATTTTATTTCAGCTGTTAATTGAGTCTAGTGATTAGTGCAGGCAAACGAGATTAATTGCACTCAGAATAAAACTTGTTGTTTATGTTATATATATATATATGTGTGTGTGTGTGTGTGGGTGTGTGTTGTGTATATTTATTATGTGTAAATACACACACATACAATTTTTTATTTATTTAATTTTTTTTAAATGCATGCTTTTACATGAATATATTTATATCAGTGCTGTCAATGTATCGCATACAAAATAAAAGTTTGTTTACATAATATATGTGACCCTGGACCACTAAACCAGTCTGAAGTCGCTGGGGTATATTTGTAGCAATATCCAAAAATACATTGCATGGGTCAAAATTATTGATTTTTCTTCTTTGCCAAAAATCCTTAGGATAGTAAGTAAAGATCATGTTCCATGAAGGTATTTAGTCAATTTCTTACTGAAATATATTAAAACTTAATTTTTGATTAGTAATATGCATTGATAAGATCTAATTTGGACAACTTGAAAGGTGATCTTCTCAACATTTAGATTTTTCTGTACCCTCAGATTCCAGATTTTCATACAGTTGTATCTCGGTCAAATATTGCCCTATCCTAACAAATCATATATCAATGGGAGGCTTATTTATTCAGCTTTCAGATCATGTATGATTCTCAATTCCGTAAAATTAACACTTATGACTGGTTTTGTTGTCCAGGGTCCCATATGTATGTCTACTGTGCATATTATATATAGTATACATGTATATAGTTATATAATTTATATTATGTATAAATATATGACTTATAATATGTGTGCATTTATATAAACACAATACATATACACAGTACACACACACATTGTGTAAACAAAAATGTTTGTTAGTTTTAATCACAGTTCATTTATTTTCATATAAATTATATCATATATAAATATATTTTGTATGTAAACGTGTGTATTTATATAATAAATCACAGGTAAACACGAACGTTTATTTTCAATGCAGTTAATTGTTTGACAGCACTAGTTATTTTGTAACTGCTTTTGTTTGGAAATCCCTCTCTGTCTGTGTCTCAGGTATTACCTGTGTCTGCAGCTGAGGGATGACGTGGTTTCTGGGCGTTTGCCGTGTTCTTTCGCCACTCACACAGTGTTGGGCTCCTACACGGTCCAGTCGGAGCTGGGGGACAGTGACCCTGAGCTGCAGGGGTCCAGTTACATCGGTGATCTGCGTCTGGCCCCGAACCAGACCAAAGAGCTGGAGGAGAAAGTGCTGGAGCTGCACCGCGGACACAAGTGAGTCCTGCATCACTCCAGACCCCTGAGCCCAGAGCCTGAACCAGAACAGCTGATCTACAGCTTTAGTGGTCTTTATTTTTCATTTTAATATTCATTTATAGGTTAGTTTTTATTATTAGAATTAGAGAGTGCTAGAGTTAGAGGATTAGGTAAAGATGGTAGAGATGTGTTTTACTTCAAGTTGTAATTATTTTATTAGTTGTTGTTTTTCATTTTTATTATTCATTAATATTAGTCCGTTTATTTTTTGTTGTTATAATATTTTAAATATTATCAAATATTATCAAATATTTTACTGAATGACAAGCTTCTCGATTATTCTGCTTTTACTGTTATTTTTTATTTTTAATAAATTTCAGTTTTAGTAATTTTATTACTTTATTTCCAAGGCAACATTTCTAATAGGTTATTTCTTCTGTAATATTTGTATTTTATACTATTTCTGCTTTATTTGAATGAATTAGCGTTGACAGCGCTGGTGGAGTTGATAGAGCTCAGTGTGATTATTGTGCTCGTTAATGATGAAGAGGTCAGTGTCAGTCCCATGTTCTGAGCCCCTCTCTACCCACAATGCCCTGCTTTGTTTACTCATACACAGACAAACGCAAGCACAACAGTGAACACTGTGTGTGTATGTGTTTATCTATAAACATCTAAACGTTTGAGCAGCTGAAGTCAGCTGTCACGTTTAGTAATTAAGCAAGTGTTAAGTAATTAACAAGAACGAGAATTAATGAATTCCTTCATATTGATATAAAGTGTTGAGAAGTGCACCTGCAAACAGACGGCATCTGCTGGTGTGTGTGTTCACCGGTTCATTTAGCAGTAATCCGTGTGTGTGTGTGTGTGTGTGTTTACAGAGGAATGACTCCTGCTGAAGCTGACATGCTGTTCCTGGAAAACGCAAAGAAACTCTCCATGTACGGAGTTGACCTGCATCGTGCCAAGGTAAAAGAGTGTGTGTGTGTGTGTGTGTCTGCTGTACCAACACTTCTCTCTCTCTAACCTGCTGCAGAGCTGCTTGTCTCAAACTTGTCCTGTCATAACAATAATTAATAATCCGTCAATTGTTTTGTAATACAAGATGGGTAAACAGGCAAGTGATCCACTCCAGCCTGGAAAAGTCTTTTTTATTTTATAAATTGCATCGTGCAAAAAGTGCAAAATGCATGTGAGTTAAAAAGAGATGACACCAGCAACAGCCGTTTCAGCACATTACTATCTTCAGTGCTCACTTTTTCTGAATAGGTCAGCATTTACAGACAATCAGCTGGATTCAGGTAGACCTCAGTTATCACAAGCTGAACTCCAAGAAAGTCTGGTCATTAGCATATTTGTGACCCCAAAGCACAAAACCAGTCATAATTGGTCAGTTTATCAAAATGTATACATCATCTGAAAGCTGAGTAAATGATCTCTCCACTGATGTCTGGTTTGTTAGGAGAGGACAATATTAGAAAACTATTAGAAGATCTGGAATCTGAGGGAGCAAAAACATCTAAATATTGAGAAAATCTTTAAAGTTGTTCAAAGGAAGTTCTTAGCTATGAATATTACTAATCAGACATGAAGTTTTGATTATTGTCTAGGTATTATTGTCTATTTGTACAAATAGAGCTGTGCTGCTGATGACTGCTGCTGGGACACAGAGACACAGATAGCAGAACATTGCTCTTAAACAACTCAAAAAATAGGATTAAAAACCAATATAGCAGAAGAGAGTCTATTGAGATATGTAGGAGGCTAACAGATTTTTGGGGGGCAGCTTAATATTCCTTTTTCTTCACTTTCTGTGAAGAATAAATCTGATCCATATTATGTTTTGATTTAGAATAGAATGTGCAGGCTTCCCATTGCATTTGTGTGTTTTGATAATGCTTTTGAGTAGGGATGGGTATCGTTAAGGGTTTAACGGTATTACTACTTTTATCGACACAGTACTTTAACAGTACTTTTATAAATAACATAACGAAAGGACTGTTAAAGTACCGTAAAGTACCTACTAAATACATTTTTTAATTTATTTAATAGTGTACTAAGACTGGCGGAAAATGCAAAGTTGTGATTTTCTAGGCTGATATGACTAGGAGCTATACTCTCATTCCGGCGTAATATCATTGCGCCTGCTTCACTCATGGTACGGCACCAAAATTCCTTGATTATTACGCCGGAATGAGAGAATAGTTCCTAGTCATATCAGCCTAGAAAATCACAGCTTTGCATTTTCCGCCAGTCTTAGTACACGATGCGACTACAGAAGAGT
>JAUMHR010000030.1:43692-59063 GCA_032361145.1 Enteromius fasciolatus
TTGCACTGTGACATTAGTTTCATAAAAAACATTATCAACCAAATCCACATTACTGTATAAGGCAAAATACATAAATAACAAAGAAAAAACTATTAATGGCATTAATTTACATAATATATGTTTGTGTTTGTATATTTATTATGTATAGATAAAAGCACACACATGCAGTATATTGTATATTTTGAATATAGACATGAATATTTACATGCTTATATTCATATTATAAATAAATATATTTAACATATAAACATAATGTATTTTTCTTAGTTGTATACATGTATTGTTTGTATTTATATATACTGTACATAATAAATATACACAGTATGCATACCTATATAATAAGAGCGATTTCGGATGCAATTGAACGTTTGACAGTACTGTTTTTATTTTTCTTCTGCTTTTGCACCGTAATATGTATATAAAGCCTTTTCTGCCACAGAATTAAAATAAACAAATAAATAAAAGGTATTTTTCTTGCAATTGCAGGTTTATATTTTACAGTTTACATTTTAAATTGTAAATCTATATCTTGCAATTCAGAATTGCAGTAATATATTTACAGTAATATGCACAGTTTTAGGGATGTTTCATGACTTTTGAGTCAGACTCGTTTAACACTGGAACTAAAAGAGAACATCGCAGTAGATTTAGACTGCACTTACACACATCTGCAATCATTTTTATTAAGCATGGGACATTAAAGTTTTTAAATGCTGGATGCTAAGAGTTCGTACAGATTCACAGTTTCTACTGAATAGCTGCGTATTTGACAGGGTGTCTGCTAATAGTTAATCTCTATGGCAACAGCCTCCTTCGGTAAGATGATGTTAAATAAGAGACCTGCTCATACTTCCACAGAGACATTCAGACATTTTTACATTAAGAGTTTAAATTGCTGTGGACAAAGTACACATTACCTGGAAATAGTGGGTCTTTACCACGCTCGCTTGCGGATTTCACATACAGGCCGGCGTGATGGAGATTATGTGCACTTATGATTATGTGCAATTTGATACCACTTCCTGGAAAAGAGAACTTTTACATAAAAATATCCCAAAATCACTCTCTCTCTCCAATAGACATGCCACAAAAACGATTTTTCAAATGATTTCCATGTGATTAATGATAACACACAATAACAGTTTGTATAATTAAAGTCAATAAAATAAACACAGTTGTGTTTTATTGAAGTAATACTGTAGCACACAATCGATCGCTGTAGGTAAAGCTGATATTCAGACTAGACTCATTTTTCATATTTCATACTCTTTCTTGGATTTTTATATTATACAACAGTTCAGTTAACAAGATGGTAGTTAATAGTGGGTAACATGCATTCTAGTCACAGTATTGCCTGTTTCCAGTTAATGAATGGAGCACACAAATATTCAAATATACAATATTCTTACAATAAATTGCGTTTTGCTGTTTAATGTGGAGTGCATTCAGGAGAAGCAGCAGCATAACGTGCACATGAATCGTCTCGGCTGCTTTAATAGCAGTTCTCACACAAAATAACATCAGAAGGTGCGGTGGTGGAAGAGTACAACTTCCTGTCTCATGCTCATTAGAATGTTTAATGTTCTTCAATATTCATGTCTGAATTAATCGTAAATAAAGTTTTGAATAAATCTGAATAAAGTTTTTATGACAGGCTCTATTTAAATGTTTAGATTTCAGCCAAATTACAGTAGAAATATAATTATGTCATTGAAAAGTTAGTACTTTATTATATTATATTATATTATACTTTTATTATAATAAAAACCTCGTGTAATTTGAGCTTTTGTACACAAATCAGTTCATTTTAACCTCAATAGTTAACCTCAATTTAACATTATAGTAATCTAGTAACTGACTTTAATCTATATATTTTACTTGGGAACATTTGCCATGTACTGTACCTGATATATATCCAAAATAATTGATGCTGAATCCAATCAAATCAAATCAAATAGCAAGTTTACGAATCAAGTTTTGATGATGAACATGTTTTGTGATACTATAGGTTGTATTTTGCATTGATATAAGCACACATTGTAGATTGTCTAGTTGATTTTGCCAACACAGTCTCACGACCGATTCATACGCAATCGTGCGAGGTGGCAAAATCGTATAAATTCATACAACCTCACTCGTATGATTTGTCTAAACCCTGGTAATTCGTACAAATTCATACGAATTGACAACTCATAAAATACATATGATTTAGCAAAAATCATGAATTTTGTACGAATTAGTCACCTCGTAAAATACTGTATGTACGAATTGGATTTTATGTAGTATATTGCCTTATTTGAGTGTACTGTATATATAAATATAATCTGCAGTGCATCCTTGACCTGTCCACCATATCACTTTTACAGCATTCATGTTACCAACTATATTTGTATCACGTTGTAAGTGTTTTTAATAAAAGCAACAAGGCACTTGAGGTGGTGCCTGTATATCAGCAGCATCAGGGACAGAGTCTACAATCACAAACATCTAACATCTCACTCGTTTAATGATGCTCACAGAATTCTTAAAGAAAGTGTTTCCGCCCGTCTAGACTCAACATATTTAGTGGTCACTGGCATTTACACATGGTATGAGTTGACTGTGTGTGTGTGTGTTTATGTACTGCATCTCTCCAGATGTTTGTAGCCTGTCTGTAGGTGGGCTCTGGTCCATATCAGACCCACACTGGCCTCTGTTTGGTATTTAGACGCAGCGGGAGGAGCAGAGGTTAAAGGGCTGATTTTGTGCAGAGGTTGGAGGGCAGAATGCTCTGGAGTTGCTTGTTTTTAGTTTTAAGGCGCCCAGTGGACGGCCTGTTTCTCATTTCCTGTAAGATGTGCCGGAGGCAACGCTCTAATTTTCACTCTCTCCCTTCATGTTTCCCATTTAGTCTACATCTGTTCAGGCTCAGTCTTAGTATTCGGGTATTGATTCGTGATTTCTTTGTAATCTAAACTCTCACTAACAAATAATAAAATGGTTCTGTGCCAGTGCCATTATTTTTTGGAAGCACCTTATTTTCTTTGTTAGTTGAAGTAACACTGAGTATAATGTAAAAACTATGGTGTATTCTATCTAGTCTAGCATTTTTATCTGGTATACCATAGCACTTTCGTAGACCAAGTGGAATTGATTATTACATTGATATTAAATGATTAAATAAGTTGAGATATATATAAATATAAGTGGTTTGAGTGACTGTTAACCTGAGCATGATTCATTTTTGCCGCTTGGAGTCAAGTGATTCTTGAACACTCAGGACTGATTGAGCTGAAGAGGTTGCCAAACGATTGATTGATAGCAAGAAGCAGTGCTTGTACCAGTAACATAGTGTGTGTTTTAATTCCTGAAATGATGTTGCTAAAAAGAACATTATTTAGTGTATTTAGTGTAATGCAATGTGTTTATGTGGTTTAAGGTGCAAAAAAAATATTTTCCACATCCAGTACATTATTGTTTCTCCTCTAAGCCCCGCCTCCTGAAACAGCTCAATTTGTACAAAGCTCATCGTTCTAAAAAAGCGAGCTGTGCTCTGATTGGCCAGCTATCCAGTGCACTGTGATTGGTCGAATGCCTCAAGCATCTGATGGAAATGCTCCGCCCCTTATCATAACGTGATGCTGCGTCCCGGTGCTATGACACCAAAACAATAAAACACATTACAAAGCAGTGGAGACATGATTACTGATGATCATGACTTAGTGTCCTCTTTTGGAAGCACAAACAAAGAAGTTTCACTTTCACAGGGGAATATACAGACCAAGCTAGATAAACTAAAACGGTATAAACGCTCAGAAATGACAGCTGTGGCAAATCAAGACTTCAAACTAAACTAGCGAGTGGATCTGGCTGATATGCGGGTGAGTAATCAGTGTGTGGGTGTGGTGATGAGGTGCAGGTGTGTGCTCAATCCCAGATATGAGGCATGATGGGAATTTGAGTCTGGATACCAGTTAGTATTCTGGTGATCCGGAGGAGGCGGTATGGGAGCCTCCGTTATGACAATACTATCTAAAATGTATAATTTAATGGCTTGCATTTCTAACTACTGTTGTTTATTCGGAGTCAGTAACAGTGACTGTTTGCACGATAACATTTCAGCTAAAATGGAAATCTTTTAGTGCTTTTGACTTTTCTAAACAAGTTTTAAGTTTTTTAAAACCTATTGTGAATGTCTCTGTGTGGACTAAATACAAGGCTCACAAATAAAACATGGAACATATTTGATGTTTTACAACAGCAAAGTATTAAATATGCTTATGTAAGGGTGATTAGCTAATATCCAACTAAACAAGTGATGATAATAATTAATAGCTATGAAATCAAACTAGTGACTAAAGGATACAGGAACACACAAGTGACAGCTCCATGAACACAAAACTGGAGCTCAGAAAGTTATAAAAACAGTGCGAACATCTATTTTTATATAGACTAATATAATTTGTGTAGGCTACAGTAAAAAAATTGCAATTATCTTTTACTTTTTTTAATGTCTGCGTTCTCTAGTTCATTTAGAAGGAACACCTGTAACCTTTATGGCCCATTTATTTGATGTTTTAAGCAGCTTTTATGATCATGATGGCAAACACAAAGTATGACAGGACTTCATCAATGATGATGAATAGTGAATGATAAGGGCTTACTAAGAGAGATTGTGTCCAAACAACACAGAAGTACTGTGGTATAGTGATGACAAACCTTATCAATCATTGGATGAGCTGAATTTAACTGAGGGCAGGATTTCCAAAAAATATGTGTAACCCCAGCTCATTAAAAACAAATTCATGCGATGAAATGTAATAAAGTTTGGTCAACTCAATTTGTTTAACTCAAACAAAACATTTAACTGGAAAATAAATGATTAGGCAGACATCTTTCTACACTCACAATTAGATAAAATAAAATATAATAACATTGAATTAAAAAGTTGCATTGGATTTATTTATCTTTAGGCATTAGACAACTTGTTAAACATAGCATAAGATGGTTTTGAAACATCTATGGCATGAAGAAAGCTATTAAAAATGTCTAAAATAACATAATAGGTCTGTGGGAACCCACTTCTTAGTTATACAAGTAAAAATAATTTATGTTCTTTCAAAATGAAAATATTGACCAAAACACAACTGTTTCTTTAAATGGGAAATCTAACATTATGGTGTTTAATTAAAATAACCATTATTTTAATCAACTAATCAGTGTTGGAGGATCTTTTTTTGAGTGCACCTCCAAGACCCAGTTTCCACACAATCTGACCTCAGAAACCTCACATCCATGAAAGAGCTTCAGTCACAGACAAAATGCTAAAATATAAAACAAATATGATGTTGGAGCACAAGATGAACTTGAGCATCTTCCCTGGCCAGGCTGATCAGCTGACTTGAATGTGAAGAGAAAAGTGAGAAGTCAGTTTTTTTCTTCAGCTTAATTTTTTACATTTCTAAAAGTCTACCGATTATATTCACATGTTAGGTCACAAGTAATCTAAAAGTAATGTAAATGTAGTCTGATTATGTAATATATTGTGTTAGTAGCTACAATTTGTGTCATAATTTGTCATTTGGATGTACCCAGCTCTGTACATGTATTTGAGCCTGGATCAGAAAACCTGCATACAGTACCGTCACGGAGACACCCTCCAGGGCCGAACGATCAGCGAAGATGCCCTCCAGGACCGACCAGTTAGCAAAGATGCCCTCCTGGGCCGAACTGACAGATCAAAGGCCTCCTTGGCCAACTCAAGGCAGGATGAAAGTTCCAAGGCCTGAATGACTGGTTTGGGGCTAGGCAAAAGTTCATTGGCGGCTTCCATGGTCGATTCAGGGCAGGCTGAAAGTTCAAAGGCCTGGACATCCGGTTCAGGGCAAAGCAAAAGTTAATTGACGGCCTCCATGGACAATTCAGGGCAGGCTGAAAGTTTAAAGGCCTCTGTGGCTGGTTCAGAGTCAGCTTTGCACTCCCGGACAGCCCTGACGGAACGACACGGAGGTACAGTAGTGCGGCCACCACTTGGTCCACGACCAAGGTCGACATCCCTAGGGCACATGCAGCCAATGGGAAATTTTCTGTGGTTCGGTCAGGACAGGCCATGCGAGAGCCAAGCCACGGGCTCGGTTTGACGCTCGCAGCACGGCGATTCCTCCAATCCTTACCGCGAGCGTGAATCTCTTCCTCCACCTCCCCTACGGTGAAGGGTGATCCACACACAACAAAACAAAGTCAATGAGCTGCTCTAAGGTCCATTCGGGATTGTCATCGGGCTATAGAGTAGTTCGGGGTCTAGACCCGACAAAAAACCGTCTTTGACTTGTTCCTCATCCACTCTCACACGGTGGCTGAGAGCAATGAATTCCTCCACGTAATCCTCAATCCTCAATTCCTGAAACAGCGAACACAGCCGGGAAGAAGGCACCAGGGAATAATCCTGCCTACGAGGCAAAGAAAAGTCTCTGTACTCACGTTGCTCATAACAGCCGCTGAGCCCTTGTTGATGGTCCATTCTGTCACAATCAGGAAGCGAGGATACGAGCGGGTTCATGTGCAGGCTGTTTATTAAGTTACACAGAGCAGAATCAGACAGGCGATCAGGGTCACTACCGGCAAACATCAATGGAGGAGGCAGAGCAAGAGAGTGGTCAAAGTCCGTGCGTAGGTCAATAGCAGGGCAAATAGAGCCCGAGGGGTGAGACGAGGCGATAATCCAAATGGGAACGATAAATCCAAAAACAGAACAGCTAGGAGCACGAACACGAATGAAAACACAAGACAACTGTGCAATGGACCGTGACAAACACTCAAACATCCGGGGATTATGAAAACTGGGTCAGTGGGAGGAGACTAGAAATGAGTGGCTATGGCAACATACAAGGGGGGCGGAGACATCAATGGGAAACCGTGACAACAGATGAGATGGGCGGTGACAAGAGTTCGTAGAAGGAGTCCATGAATGAAAACAAAACACATACAGTTTGCCATCAGCGGACTGGCACATCCAGCTGAAGATGACAAGTACATTATATGTGTCAACATCACTGTATGGATTTTTCTTTTATGCCCCAAATCGTTAGGATATTAAAGTGCCCCTATTATGCCATTGCCAATATTGCCTTTCATGCAGTGTGTGATGTATCTGCATGTGAATGTAAACTATCTGCAAAGTTATAAATCTAAAAGTGCACAATAAATAAAGTTGCTGTTTGTCCTAGTAAAGAATGGACTGTATACAGCCTAAACTAGTCATTAGTAATTTAAATCCGTGATGGATAAATGTCACAGAGTAACACATTTGTATAATTCCCACCAATTTTCTGTTGACAAGTCATGAAAAACATGACCCCGCCCACAAACACATCATTTTACTGATGACTGCTGTACATGGACCAATCACAACAGACTGGACCATCTGACCAATCAGAGCAGAGTATGCTCATGGTAGGGAGGGGTTTAGAGAGACTGAATCTTCAAACGAATAATTTCAGAATCACTAGAAAATGAGGTGTGTATTAAACACATCACCTCACATGCATGAAAGCCTATTGTAGCAGACTCCCAAAATAATATTAGTATTAATTAAGTATTAATATTATATATTGTTAATATTATTAAGCAAAGATCATGTTCTAAATTTCCCACTATAAATAGTAAAATATAACAAAATTCATTTTTGGATTAGTAATATTCATTGCTAAGAACTTAATCTGGACAAATCTAAAGGCGATTTTCTCAAGATTTTCTTCTTCATCATCGTCTTCTTATTATTATTGTTATTATTATTTTATTTATATTAATATTTATTTATAAACCAGCCATCTATGAAAAGATTATGTATTCTACTTTCAGATAATATCTAGTATAATATCTAATAAATGAACTGATGTTTCTTGCGTTACAGTAATGAGAATTCGGGAGACGTTGCATTTAATTGTCCTGAAAATAACATCACGTTCTTTAAATAAGGCTTGATTTTGTGAAAGCCAAACATAATTGTCTTTTGTTTCTATTGATTCTGGCGTGAAATATGGCATTTCTTGGGCGTAATGTCATTTGAGTATTGCCGGACAGGTGCCGCAGTGCTATAAAATCAATAGTTTTTCACATGTCGGTCAGGAGACAAATGTCTCTCTTCTTTCGTTTAGACATGAGCGGTCAGAACAGATGTTTGGATACGAATGCTGGAGAGATGTGCTCTGACCTCCGCTGCAGTGAAGCCCGAGCCAGTGTGTGGAGATGTGAAGTGTAGGAGTATGTGTGGAGCTGCGGTGTTCTGCTCTGATTTAACCGCACTGATTCACCCTGCAGCCTAACATTACTCAATAACAGCCAGAGAATGTGCTCAGCTTTGTTCAGAGATGTGTGTGTGTGTGTGTCTTCATCAATAATCACTGCGTGTTGAACTTGTTTTCGACCTCTTCTCTAAAGCAGACGTGGTTGCTGACCGTGTGTGTGTGTGTGTGTTTGCAGCTCTTGGCGTACGGAGGCCGGCTGGAGTACTCACTATCTTATGACACAGAGCGCAGAGACGAGTCTGTTCACATCAGCAGCGCTCCTGATGTCATCGTAGAGGTACGTCTGCACAATCACGCTGAGCTGGATCGGATCAAGGCCAGTGAATGGTTTCTTTAAACACTACGCTGTTGTGATTCATTGTGAAACCTGCAGGAGAACTCCTAACCTTCAGGCCTTGAAACCAAACTCAATTTTTCTCTCCAACAGATTTCATTTAAAACTGTTTTTTGAACTCGTCCTGTAGCTTGTACTTGACCTCCTCTAAATTTTGGTCCAGATATCTGGCTTTCTAGTTACTAATATCTAGTTTACAAGCAGATTTTTTGATTTTCTAAATGTTTTTCCTGCAGACAGGTTTGAAACTGTGTTACTCATTCATTTAATTAAAATAATTTTTACATTGGGTCAGAATCTTAAAAACAACAACAATAAATCGGCAAATAGTATCACTATTTAGCTTATTGTCCAATTCATAAATGCTTGATTTCGAATGATTTCAACAGTCTCAAGATCAGACTTGCATGTCCGTGTAAATAATCATACAGTATACACATGGAGCAGAATCATAACTTTGATGATTAACACCACAGTCTCTTAAGTTAAGTTGTTTATAATTATACTAAAATGTAATTTGAACCACAGAATCAGTTATTATTCCTAAACATTTAAACATGTACTTCTTCTTCAGCATCAAACCTTACCCTTAAAAACAAAAACATGCTTATAGTTTTCTTGACATTCAGATGGAAATATGTCCCGAACCAAAAATGTCTTTATTAAAGTGAACTTTAGTAGACTTTGTAAACCTTATGGGACAGAGTTGTAAAGAAGGGTTATACTGTTCATAACCTTAAAGAAGTTCTTTGGATCATGAATAACTTACTGTATGCCTGCAGCTGATTGGCCATGTAATTGCTGCTTGAAGCTATATTTTTAATTTAACATCAAGAAACTTATATATACTGTTTGCTTTAACAGTCAATCATCAGTACAGTAACCTTGAGTAGAAATGCCTAGCGCACAAGGCACACATTTACTAGGTGTCATTTCTGCAAAAAAAAAACAAAACAACAAATCCAAAAATATTAGAATATGAAGAATTACTATAATAGGCCAAACGCATATCAAATGAATGCATTTTTTGTGCAGAATATGTCCTAATATGAAGGATTCTTTGAAACGTTCTGTATCTGTGTGTTCTAACACACTTCATGACCTCACTGATCTCTGGGTTTGGGCTCTCCGGATCAGCTGTTTATGTCTGTGAGTGTGTTTGTTTGTTTGTGTGTGTGTGTGTGTGTTTATGGTGTCACGCAGCTGTGTTTATGTTGATGTGTGTTTTTCACGAACACGCAGGAGTGTTTACGTCTATGTGTATGTGTGTGTGTGTGTGTGTGTGTGTGTGTGAAGGCATGCTTCAGTCTTCGTTCACATACCTGTTTGTGTCTGCTTAGCTCAGCTGACGCACGCCGTATTCTCCTTTATTTAGTCTCAGCAGAAAAGCACTCTCCTAATATTTGGTTTATTCAAATGTTTTGGCAGAATTTTCTTTTTCCTTTCAGCCACAGCTACAGTATATCAGTGTTATTGGGCTCCAGTCCATTACAGCTTCAACCAACCTTTCACTCATAACTCAAATGATTAATTAAATCTGAAACCATGAAAAAATATTTATTTGAAATTAATGAAATCATACCTGAAACCAAATAAAATAATAAACTTATTTAACTTCGGCTACTGTATGCCAGGAAAACATCCCTCATTGTATTTAGTTGAGCTTAGAATGCTAAAACAACTAAAAAAAATAAAAAATAAAAGTAATGAATAACATTTCAATAGAAAATTATATGGACATTTTAAAACTCTAATAATACAACACAAACACAGAATTACTCAAATTAGGGTGAGAACAGAAAATACACAAATAAAAACTAATTCAAAAGATTAACAAATCCACAATAGTATATTAATGACACTAACACTGGTTCAAATCACAATGAATTGCATCCTAAAGAAAAAGGTTTTTGTTTGCATAACATATACAGTACGTGTCATGCTCCACGCTCCAGCATCCACTCCTACCACAAACTGGCTTTCTGGATCAGGGTGGCGGAGAAGAGGTGCTGAACAAAAGTCCTCCTTTAACTGCTGGAAGGATAATTCAGCCTCAGGTTATGCCTTTCTTGGCTCCTCTAAGCAGAGAGGTTAAGGGGGCTGTGGTTTGACTATAACCAGGAATAAACCGGCGAATCCTAAAAAAGCACTGGAGCTCTTTTAAAGTAGCAGGAGTGGGCCAATTGTGAACTGCCTCCACCTTGTGAGGATCCATGGCAATACCTGCAGGGGAGATGACATACCCAAGGAAATCCAAGGAACTGGATTTGGGTCTGATGGCTTTCATATAGAGGTGGTGCTCCCGGAGACGTTGTAAGACTGCTTGAACATGTTGTTGGTGGCTAGACAGGTCTGGTGAGTAAATTAGAATGTCGTCAATGTAGATGATGATGAATTGGTGCAACATGTCTCGAAAGATCTCGTTCATGAAGTTTTGAAATGTTGAAGGTTAGTTTGATAGACCGTACGGCATAACCCGATATTCGATAAACGTTAGGGGTAACAAAGGCGGTCTTCCGCTCATCTCCCCTGCGGATACGGATGGGATTGTAGGCACTTCGCAGATCTAACTTACTGAAGACTCGGGCCAGTCGAAGTTCCTCCAGGGTGGCAGGGATGAGTTAAGGTGGATAAGCAAACTTGATGGTTTGACTGTTTAGAGCTCGGTCATTAATACAAGAAGACCATCATCCATCTTTGCAACAACAAAGAACTGTTGTTTGAGTGCCTCCTCTATGTACTCCCCTATAACTGAGAATTGAAAGTGAATAAACCCGGCCCTTAGGCAGTTTGGCACCCGGCAGCAGGTCTACTGCACAGTCCCAGTGACGGTGAGGAGGAAGACGAGTGGCAGTCTTACTGAACACATCCTGGTAGGGTTGATATTCAGAAAGGATATAAATAGTCTGCATGCTTTTGGGACTCTCAATGGTGGTGGAGCAGCATGGTTGGTTTAGGGCGGCCTGGAGACACCTCTCCTTGCACTCATCACTCCATCTGAGTATTTCGCCGGTGCTCCACCGAATTTGAGGGTTATGAAGATCGAGCCAGGAGGATATCGACGGTCGCATCAATCTGCAAGGTGAGTGGAGGAGTGCAGGGTTTTACCGATCTCTCCTGCCTTGTATGGTAGTAATACGATACTTGATAGAGTTTGGGCGTTTCAGGATTTGTAGACTTTCCAAACAGCGTGAGGATACGCAATTCCACCAAGGCTTTGAGAGAGGAAACGTGCATGTCAAAAAAGATCTTTACATCTATTAAAGGAATTAGGGTGACAGGACGTTTGACGTGGGCAACACTCACCGAGATCTGGGACGGTCGAGTGGACAATGATGGAGGAAGTGTGATCTTTCACCACAGTAGAGGCAGAGCACCTCTCGTAGACGTTGAGATCTTTCCTGGTCTAACAGATGGTAGGTGTCTGTGATCATAGCCTCGTCGAAAGAGGGTGAAGACATACAAAGGTGGGACTCGTTTCATGGGGCGCAAGTCATGAGATGTTGGGAAACGTGACCCGCCTTTCAGAGGAATGATTCGAGTCCCACATTGTCATCATAAATGGCCATGTGCTGACGTCTGAGGGGATTCAGGCCTCGACAGAATACGGCCAATAAGGCAGTGTCGTTCCATCCACTCGTCAATGCCAGTGTGCGGACGTTTGTTTGCAGTAATTTCTCCTGTACAGTGACTGGAGTGTCTGGCTGCCTGAATACATCCTGGAAGTGCTTGAGGTGAGGACTCTCCACAATGCCTCGGCCCACTGCAGGGCTCGTCCTGTCAACAAGGTCATTATAAAGGCAATTTTACTCCAATCTCTAGGGAAATGGTATGGTTGCATTTCGAGAAACAGAGAGAATAGCAACAGGAAACTTCCTCGCCAGAGAATTGTGGAGGACGAGCCACTGGGCTGGCAGTTCCGTGCACGTACCTTGTTTAATGTTTGCAGGAAGGCTTGATACAGATCCTCCGTGCGGGAGGCTTGAGGCTCCATCTGGAGAGACAGGCCAAACCACAGACACAGGGAATCAAATGAACTGAGTTTATTCAAACAGAACTGAATCATCAACAGAAGAGCTTCAAGAACAGTAAGAAGCAAAGTAAGTAAAGCAATACTCATTCAGTTTCATTCAGAGCTTCTCAGTCTTTCTTTGTTCCTTTACGGGGTGAAAGGAGCAATCACAGCACGTATAGGCTTGGACAGATAGGCAGAAGATAGGGTAGGAAGAGCGAAGCAACCTTGAGCTCAGCCGAGGAGCATGTGGCATGTGCATCCTTAAAAGCAGGTAAGGGAATGGGAAGTAAATGGGAACAAGTGCGTGCAATCAGTACTCAGGCTATTGTGACCGGGTGCATGTGACTGTTCTGGGATCAGTACTGCATGACGGTGTGACAGTATGTGTGTACTGTTTATATTTATGTATATATAGTACACACATATGCATGTATATATTTCAGAAATAAAATGTTTTATATTTTAAATATTTTTATTTATATCCATATAAATGTTATTATATGTAAATTCAAGTAAATATTTTCAAAATATATACTGTATGTGTATTTAAATATATACACATGTATATTATGCAAACAAAAACTTTTATTTTGGAAACACGGTGACCATAAAGACCAAATTAAATAAATAAATAAATGTAAAATGCAATAAAAAGTAGCTGTTTATGCTGTTTTTCAGCAAGTGTCTCACTTGTGTCTATTTTTATTTTTAAGAAAAACATCTAAAAAACTCAATTAAGTCTCCTGAGTGCTGAAAGAGCAGCCAATTTTCCTCCGGGACATCCTGTCTTCTTATTTTACTGTATGCAATAAACCTGTGTGTGTGTGTGTGTGTGTGTGTGTGTGAGAGAGAGACTTAAAGTTTCTGTGCTGACACTGTGATAATCTTCTGTCCTTTGTAGATCTGAAAGCTGTTAGCGTGATGTGAGGCTGTGTGTGTGTGTGTGTGTGTGTGCTGTGCTCATATGTGTATGACAGGTAATTATTGTTCGTTAAGCCCTGTTTTGCATGTGCATACCTCATTAACTCTGTGCAAATAGAGAGTCCAGCTCCCATAAATCCTCAATCTTCTAGCGGTGTGAGTGTATATGTGTGTGTGTGTGTGTGTGTGTTTGTGCTAGTGCATGTCAATAAAGCCTGAATTTCTCAGCAGTCTGTGTGGTGGTGGTAAATAAACGAGACGAATGAATCGCATCCCATAATGCTCTAGGATGAGTCCGCTCACAATGTCAGAGCGGAGATATATGAGTTACCTGTTATTGCATCAATGCATGCACACACACACACACACACACACACACACACACAATTCTTCACAATTTATTAAACATAATTTTGTGAAAATATTCCTCCTTCCATCAAAACAATCTCTCTTATTCTTTACATGCACATCAGATGTCTCTTTATAATTCACCTTATTCTCCAAACACACACATACACACTGTACTGAGCTACCTAAATGAAGACAAACTAAATATATAGCGTACATCAGTATTTTATTTATGAATAACTTTTGCAAATGGATGTTTCTTCCTATTAGTTCATATTGTATGTGGGGTCAGATTTAACAAACTAAACCCACACTTACACAGTCACTTTGTTTGGGAACAAATAAAGATATAAACATATAAAGCTGATTATTTTACTACATGACTTTCTTGAGGTTTTGTTACTAGCTCAATTATGGGCACAAACTATAAGGCTAAGTGCATAGTTTAGTAAAGACACACACAAGAGTGCTGCTGATGCTTTGTTCTGGAGCCAGTGTGTAATTTCTTGAACGACAGCGTTCTGCTCCTGATGTGTGTGTTTCTCTCTCTTCAGGGCGGAGGGCTAAGGTTGATTGGCAGCAGCTCCGAGGTCACGGTGTATCCGTTCTCCACAGCTGAGCGCGGGATAGATCTCCTGCCCGAGAGCTTTCAGCATCCCGTCTCAGGACTGACCGTCAGTAAGAGAGACTTCCACAGAGTCCTCAACAACATCCAGCGGCTGCTGCTCCGGGCCTCCTACACCCAGCAACACAGCACCATCTACAGGTGCACTACAGCACTGTACACTCATGTAGTGTGTCCATGTTTTCTGGGGTCTCTCTCTTCATAGGTGTAATGGTGTTTCTACTGTACAGACTGTATGTGGTATTGTCCTACACTGACCCTACACCTAAACCTACCCCTTACAGGAAACTACAGACACAAACATGCACACTCTCTCTCTCTCACACACACACACACACACACACACACACACACAGACAGAGACACACACACACCATAGGTCAGCATTTAGTAGACTGTGATCCAACACAGAAGCTGCTGCAACATGCATTTATTTAAGATATATATATACTAGTGAATATATTAGTGTTCTAATCATTTTGGCCATATACGGTGGTGGGGGACTATTTTCAGCAGCTAATAAATATTAGTTTAAAGTAAGATACTGTATTTCTCTCTTCTGCTTCTATGTCAGTACAACATATCTGTTTACATTTCCAAACATACATTCTGTCATTAATTATAATAATCCAGTGAGGTGTTTGAGATCTGATCTGATCATCATCAGTCTGTCTGGAGGTAAGAAACAGAACAAACTGAGACAGACTCGATCCAGAAGAACTGTGTCTCTGAGACGCTTCGAGAAAGATACCCAAAAACAACACTTGTTCCTTTTCAGGAACTCACACTGCGTCTATAGACGCTTTGGGAACGCCTCGGCGTTAGCCACGCTCTGAATCTGCT
>JAUMHR010000030.1:59316-70003 GCA_032361145.1 Enteromius fasciolatus
TCCCAAAGCGTCTATAGACGCAGTGTCTCGTTCCTTCAAGGAACTGGGGTTATATACATAACCCAGAGACGTTTTTTTCACTTCACTAAGCACTCGTGTGTGACAGGAATTATGTAACTAGGTTTTGTACAGAATGTATATGAGTAACTGGAGCAGTTTGATCAGCGGGTGAGACGAGTAGGTTTAGTGATTTAGTGTGTGAAGTGTGAGGAGTTGGATCTGGAGTTACTGTAATACTAGTGTACTTACACTCCTCAGGAACTGTCCACTTCATTTGAAGTGTAGCATTCTGGACACAAAGCCTAACTTACTAACCACTGCTGTGTAACATCAGAGTAATTACATGGTACGCTCAGAGGAACTGTTTACTTAATATGTGTAACACTTTATTTACAAAAAAGTGTTGTTACCGATGTCCTGTTATGCATTTATACTTCTACACACCATTACACAAACATTAAGCCTGTAGATATATGTACCACTCACTGTACACTGTGGTTACATACTACATACACATCTAGTTACTGTGAAACTACACAGATATTAGGGACACAGTATAAAGCGGGACCACTCCAATAACACTGTAGTAGTGAGAGTTAGTAGATATGTAGGTGCTACATCACATACAGCTAAGAGAGCGTCAAAATAAAGTCGATAGGATTGTGTGTTTGATACCACTAAAGAGCAACTGCATGAATTCCCGCAAACTGCCGGACCTACTTATTACACCAGACCTGTTATTAACTTCAGCTGATTAATCACAATAAAGCATTGCAATCAGCCGACAGTCCTGCCAGCAGTGTCCAGTGCAGTGATGGAGCACGCTCTCTCTGTCTGTCAGGTTGGGTCGTGTGAGCATGAGCGTGGCTGCTGAAGACTCTGACGGCGGTGTTAAGGCCCGAGCTGTGGAGGTGTGTCAGTGTCCTCCCGGATACCACGGCACGTCCTGTGAGGTGAGCCAGGAAACTCAGATACATACACAAATACCATAGAAGATCCCTTCTTTCCCCAAAGAACCTTTCAGCTCTTCAGACATCATTAGTGTTAAGAATATTTGAATAGTCTAAGACCCTTTTACCGCTGTGAAGAAACGCTTGTGGAATGAAAAGATTCCATGGATGTTAAGGTTCTTTGTGGAAACACTGGTGCCAGTGAAGATCCTATTTTAAAGAGTGTCTTACAAGAAATGAGGCAGAGGTGCTCTGATGTCTAATGTGGGAGGCTTTAGACCCGTCTCTAAACGCTGATTGTAGTCAGTGTTGGGGGTGATGCAAGTATACTAGTAAAGTACACAGCAGTATAACTAGTAAAGAAATGCTTTACTTTTAAATTTAGAAGGAAATGTCTAAGTTATTTTTCAAATAAGTAACTCCAGTTACTTTGTTTCCCATGCATTGACGGACACACCGCCTGATTTTGTGGAGTTCAACGTGTTCCTGGGTTAGCATTTTATTCCAAAATCTCTACCCCTACCCATGAGCAATGCCTAAAATCTGATTTAATGATAGATGACTGACACTGAAGCACCAAACACTGACTGTAAGCCTAAACTAAAGACCTATAAACTGGTTCTTCAAATCTGATCGGTTAATCACAATGTTGTTCCAGGGGACACGTCAAACTCAGCAAAATCAGGTTCTGTATTGCCGGACAGCTCTGGGGTTGCCATGTTGAGAGAAATCAGGAGTTAGTTCGGAGGTGCTGTGTGTGAACATGATCGTACTGTAGATCTAGACTAAATATGTGTTTATTCATCTCACCTGCACAAAAACACATTCAGTGTTCCTCAGAATCTAGAAAAGCAGTCAAATGCAAACTCAGAATATTAGACAAACTCACAATAATGAAACATGTTAAACATTCATTAACCAGTGTCTTTGCCGCAGACCTTCGATGATCCAGTTCATCCATACCAAGCAGAAATGACTCATTTGTGTTTTTTGTTCTTGCTAAATAGTGTTGAACTTTGTGATTAGTTTGAGCTGTCCTCTACTGTACATGAATCTACATGTCCTTCAGCCTGGGGATATTTCACTGTTGTTGTGAAAGGGCTTTTACATTTATAAGATAAGAACTTTTCATGTTAAAAACAAACAAGCAAGCCCTGTCCAGGTTTCAAAATGAACTCAAAATAACATAATTATCTGAAATGCAAAAATAGTAATGCAAAAAGTAACTTCCCCCGCTGGATGTGCTTCATAGGATTAAACCAAAAACCTCCTGTCCTTTATTCACTTTCCTGATGCTGTTAATGTTTTCTGTGGAAGTGTGAAGGACATCAGGACACAGTATACTGCACGTGTAGGTCAGCCATCATCCTGCTTCCCTCCGCAAAAAAACAATACGTTTTTCCTCATTTATTTTATGTTATAGAATAAAAGGTGAATATATATTGAGCTTTTGTTCTCCACTGACTGAAATAAAATGTATAATTAATAATCACTTGCGCACAGCACACATTTCTTCACGTAAAGTCCAACATGTTTTTTAATATCACTATTGATGAAGATTGTATGACCTGACCTTTGAATGATATTGGTCTATAAATGCAAGATATGTACAGTGTATAGTTCCACTTTAGCACAAATACTCTTCAGTATATCTTTAGTTGGACCTCTGCTCTGCTTCCACACAATTAAAGTGCATTCAATGTGATGAATGTGCTGACAGTCTGACATACCTGCTCTCTACTGTCAGGTGTTCCTCAGACTCCTCCTGAGACCAGTCCTGATCAAACCGCATTAGCAGCGAATGAGTCACTAGTTTGTTAGTTTCAGGGTCTGTGTGTGTGTGTGTGTGTGTGTCCGAGCAGGGGTGGCTGACTCTGTCGAATCACTGGGATATGCTTTCTCTCTGCATAAGTGTCTCCTCTATTAAAGCTGCAGTGGTTATTGATTTCTGAGCGAGCAGATTTTTATGCTGATGTGAGCAAGTCCCACTGGCCAAGACACAGAATGAGGCTGTAGTCATCTGGACCGCAGAATAAACCCTCCTGTGACTTCACCAAAACTCAAAGCTCCAGTCACACACACGTTTACTCGGCTTTATTTACAGTGAGCTGTCCAAATCAGTCAAGGTCTGGAATAACTAAAATGAAAATAAAAAATGTTTTTGACAGAAGTCTCCTCAACAAAGGTTGCATTTATTTCATTCAAAATGACAGTAAAATCACTAATATTGTGAAATATTATCGCAGTTTGAAATAGATGTTTTCTGTGTGGATCTGTGTTAAAGTGTGTTTCTGTGATGTTCAGCATCATTGCTCCAGTCTGCAGTGTCACATGATCTTCAGAAATCAGAATCATACACTGATTTACTGCTCATTTCTGATTATTATCAGTGTTTTGTGGAAAAAGTGATGCTTTACTATTTAAAATTTGGGGGTGAATATGATTTTGTTTTGTTTTTTTATTATTAATATATTATTCTGAAGGATCATGTGAGACTGAAGACTGGAGTAATGACGCTGAAAATACAGCTGAACATCACAGAAATAAATGGTTTATATTTTTACACGTATATTTTTACTTGTAATGATATTTGCTCTAATATATTATTTGGTTAAATCAATGCAGCCTTGTTAAGAAGAGGAGAATGTGCTTCTGCTGTTTCAGCTTCAGGTTACAGAAAGAGTGTGACAAGTAAAGATTTTGTGTGAAAGCAGATGAAAAACGATGAATGTGTATTTTCAGATGGATCCCTTTAAATCTTCCCGGTGTGTCTCAGCTCAGTGTTGGACCGCTGTGAGAGTGACGGGGTCAGCACGGTCACTGAAAGACAGCAGGAAAACAAGTGTGATGTTTATGGCTCCAGTCATTCCCAATAGCCACTTCATATTTAGCATGTGTGTGTGTCTGATCTCTGCAGTCAGCAGTTTTAGTGATTCACCCACCTAGACATCGTCCTGATGTGAAGGTTGCTCTGAACTGCAGGTAGAACAGTTATTCTACCTCATTAGATATCGTGTTTTCACCAAATTCTAAGGCATAATTCTCCAGGAATAGCTCAATCACAGTCGTAGGGTCAGCTGACGGTCATTCGAAACCCACTTCATAAAATGGCTGATACTAATGAATGCCAGTTCTATCGATTTTATAGTGTTACAAATAATTATTGCTCGCAAATGACCGATTTCAGAATGAAAACTAAAGCAAACAATATTTTAAAACGTTCAGTGCTGCATGAAAGAAGGTTTCCCGCTGAATGAATGTGTAGCACTTTAACCCAAAAACGTTTTAAAAGCTTAAATGTTATGATTAAAGCTTTAATAAATAGATGGGTTTTCACTTAGTTTAGTCTTTTGTTTATAGAAACAAGTATGATTAAAGGTGCAGATGGTTTGTAAATGCTTGTTTTTAAAAGAGCGTCAAATGAAATCAGACCAGCTGTGGGATACACTGTTAGTTCGGTTCTGTTCAATAAATCAGTCACAAGCTCAAAAATCAAGTTCAGTTGAACTATAAGCAGTGTTTAAAAAAGGCAGCGATGTTGTTATTCAGCTTGAGTCAGTTCAGTTCTATATCAGGGTGAACGAGGCTAGATGTGACTCCGCTTCAGAAGATCTGATGATGTCACTTTGAAGTTCTTTTTAAAAAGAGAAGACATTGAGTATTGTCAGTCAAAAAAATAAATGTTGTAATGGCTGCAGCACAGTAGTGGTTTAGTATTGTCCTGCTGAAATACACAAGACCTTCCCTGAGATACACCACATCTGGAGGGGAGCATATGTTGCTCTAAAACCTTTAAATACCTTTCAGCATTCATAGTGTCTTCCACAACATGAAGCTGCTCATACACCTCCATACCATCACAGATGCTGCTGTAGAACTGAACGCTGATTACACACCTCGGAGGAGTCTGTGATTTACTACAAGCATGTCAAGTTTAGACTCGTCTGACCACAGAACACTTGTCCACTTGGCTTCTTTTATCATGATAGAGCTTTAGTTGTCATCTGCAGATGGCACGATGGATTGCGTTTACAAACAGTGGTTTCTGGAAGTATTCCTGGGCCCATTTATTAATGTCGTCTGAGGACCTGAAGACCACGAGCATCCAACAAAGATCTTCAGCCTTGTCTCTTACACACAGATTCATACAGTTTCTCTGAATCTTCTGATGATGATAAGATTTGCAGAGCCTTTGCACTTTGACATTAAGGAACGTTGTGTTTTAAAGTTTTCCGTAACATGTTTACGTACTCTCAGATTGCAGAGACCCTTCTGAGACCCTTCTCCTAAGACATCCCTTTATAGCTAATAATGTCACAGACTGGAGGTCAATTAAGTTAATTAGCTGCTAGATGTTCTTGATTTTTTAACGCCCTATAGGAGGCATCAAACTTTAAATGAGCTCATCCAGTTGGTCAAGGTATACAAAGTCAAGAGCCTGACTTAAATGGAATTACTGACATGAGTGAGAAAAACATGACTTGATAATTCATCAGTTGTTAATTGGACTGTGAACAGTAAGTGTTGCATACCTGAATGTCATTAGCTTAAATACATGGCAGTCTCACAATAAGACCACGTTTTGACATTTTAATTACAAAGATTAGGAGGAATAATAATATACACTGAACTAAATTATAAATGCAACACTTTTGTTTTTGCCCCCATTTTTCATGAGATGAACTCAAAGATTTAAGACTTTTTCTGTGTAAACAAAAGGCCTATTTCTCATAAATATTGTTCACAAATCTGTCTAAATCTGTGTTAGTAAGCACTTCTCATTTGCATCCACCTCAGCAGTGTGGCATATCAACATGTCGATTAGACAGCATGTTTATTGCACAGGTGTATCTTAGACTGGTCACAATAAAAGACCACTGTAAAATGTGCAGTTTTACTGTATCGGGGCGATTAGTCAGTATCTGGTGTGACAATCATTTTCCTCACGCAGTGCAACACATCTCCTTCGCATAGAGTTGATTGGGTTGTTGATTGTAGCCTGTGGTCCACTCCTCTTCAGTGTCTGCGTGAAGTTACTTGAGATCGACAGGAGCTGGAACATGCTGTCATATTGGCCGATCCAGAGTGTCTAAAACACGCTCAATGGGTGACATGTCCGGTGAGTATGCTGGCCATGCAAGATCTGGGATGTTTTTTGAGCGTCCAAGACTTGAGGTGATGGTCGTGGATGAATGGCACAACAGTGGGCCTCAGGAACTCTTCATGGCATCTCTGTGCATTCAAAATGCCATCAATAAAATGTGCCAGTGTTCGTGGCCATAACATACGCCTGCCTATATCATAACCCTACCGCCACCATGGGCCACTCAATCCACAACGTTAACTTCAGCAAACATCACACCCGCATGCTGCCATCTGCCCTGTACAGTGAAAGCCATGAAGAGAACACCTCTTCAAAGTGCCAGACACCATCAAATGTGAGCGTCTGCCCACTCAAGTTGATTACGACGACGAACTGCAGGTGAGGTGCAGATGAGCTTCCCTGAGACGCTTTCTGACAGCTGTTGCAGCAGCTGTCCAGGTGGCTGTTCTCAGACGATCTTGGAGGTGAAGATGCTGGATGTGGAGGTCCTGCGCTGGTGTAGTTACACATGGTCTGCATTGTGAGACTGGATGGCAAATTCTCTGAAATGTCTTTGGAGACAGCTTATCGGTAGAGAAATGAACATTAAATTCACAGGGAACATCTCTGGTGGACATCCCTGCGGTCAGCATGACAATTGCAAACTTCCTCAAAACTTGTGACATCTCTGGCATTGCTGTGTGATACAACTGCACATTTTAGAGAGGCCTTTTATTGTGACTAGCCTGAAGCACACCTGTGCAATAATCACGCAGTCTAATCAGCCTCCTGCTGAGGTGGATGGATTGTCTCAGTAACTCACTAACACAGATTGAGACAGATTTGTCAACAATTCTTTGAAAGAAATAGGCTTTTTGTGTACATAGAAAAAAAGTCTTAGATCTTTGAGTTCAGCTCAGGTAAAAAGTGTTGCGTTTATAATTGTGTTCAGTGTGTGTGTGTGTGTGTGTATATGCGTGAATGAATTGTTCACAACAAGAGCAGTAACATGCATATAAAGAATAATGGGATTATTAAAAAAAAAAAAAAAATGTAAATTGTGATTCAATGCTGAGAACAATCACTCAAATATAAGATGAAGAGAGCAACTTCATGCACACACACACACACACACACACCCTGTCTGAACAGGCATTCATCAGCCAGCTCTATAAGCTTCCCTTGTGCTTCAGTTGACTGAAACAAATCTTCTCCCTCATTTAGTAAATCAAAGCACTCTGTGCTCTACAATGATGCGTCAATTAGCACAGCACAGATTAATTACTGGCAGTCCAGACGCTCACACACTGATGCACTTTTAGCCAAACCTGCCCGTCCTCATGAAGATCATGTGTGTTAAATATGAGTGACTGTGTGTGTTTTCACAGATGTGTGCAGTGGGCTATCGCAGGGTGAACGGGACGCTGTTCCACGGTGTGTGTGAACTCTGTCAATGCCACAGACATACGGAGCACTGCGATGACATCACTGGACACTGCCTGGTAATGTGTGTGCGTGTGCGTGTGTGTGTGCGTGTCAGTAGGTTTAGTGACAACATGACTCATCACAGCTATTTTGGGTAACGCTTTAGTTAAGAGGCCAATTCTCAATTTAACTTTTTGCCTATTAGCATGCCTATTATTACCTATTGGCTGTTTATTCTTTTTCTTAAGCCTTTTTAATAACTCTGAACTACCTTACTAACTATAAGCAGCAAATTAGGAATTTATTCAGGCAAAGTCGTAGTTTTTTTGTTATTTTAAAAAACATATTTTGTTGTTTTTCTTTATTTCTACTCTTTCCTGATAATGAGTGTACAGAATTGACTTGCTGTGGCATTGCTGCTTTTGTTGTTGTAGCTGTTTATAACAGAACTGCATTATAACATATCATAACATATCTGCTGTGAATGCAGTTCAGATGGAGTCACAGAAAATAGAACCATTCCATTTCCTGTGTGTGTGTGTGTGTGCTGCACACTCTCTTCTGTCTTCTTCTTTCTCTTTTATCCAGTGAGTGTGTGATTGTTAAGCATTCAGAGTAAATGGCACAGGGTTAAATTGGGTGTTTATTTGTATGCACAGATGAGGTCCACATGATCTGTGAGTACTGAATTACATAACTGACACATTAACAAACATTAGTGTGTTCATACAACACCTCCTCTGTCCATGTCTTGTTACAGCAGTGAACTGGACTGAATGATTGTGTGTGTGTGTGTGTGTGTGTGTGTGTGGATGGATTGTGCTGTGATTATCACTGTGTGCATGTGTATTTAGCACTCACAGATGAAATACTAGCTCTGTCCCTGTGATCCAGTAGTCTGACAGTGAATCTATACTGGGAAATGTTATTTTTAAAGGTTAGGCATCACACTCTTGTAAAATGAAAGTAGATGTTACAATGTCACTTTTTATGGAATGTAATTGATACTTTTGACTTAGTTGCCCATGTGTGAGAAGGATTCATGTTTTTGATGGAAATGTACACAAAAGTTATTTGAAACATTAGACACTAGATGCTGTGTGTGTGTGTGTGTGTGTGTGTGTGTGTGTTGCAGGGCTGTAGGGATCACACGGTTGGACCGTACTGTAACCAGTGTGCTCCTGGATATTATGGAGACGCCAGCAGAGGAGCTGAGGACGATTGTCAGCCATGCGCCTGTCCTCTTCTCAGCCCATCGAACAAGTACGTAGTCGTATGTAGTCCCTTAAACTTAACACCTCATCCAAGGGACACCTGTGTACCTTACAGTGGTAAATAAGGTACAAAGATGTTCTTATGAGGCTACTGTCCCAGCGACAAGCTACAATGTTTGCACCCTACACTTTTTCTGAAAGTGTAGCATCGCTAAAAGAGACTGCTGTGTTCAAACAGGTTGAATGGTATGCTTTTAGCCTGGTTTTAAACTAGGCTCCTAGCCTCAGCTTTTGTAGCCCAGTTTTTAAAGCTATGCCCTTTGCCACTTTCTGCGTTCTTTAAGAGCCGTTCCAGTGGCTCCAGTGTGCAGAGTTTGTGTCAGTTAAGTTTTGCCAGCCGTGTCTCCAACTCCAGCCGTGATGTTCCATCAAGCTTCAAACGGACCATGACTCGCTCTCCTTCAGCCACCGCCCATCATCAGCCTCCCAAGACTTCAAGGACGACTTGCTTCCAGCCAATCAGCAACCTCGGGAAACCCCTTTCTGCAGCGAGGACCACAGAGAAGGAATCCCATAACACAAACCAAATGCAAACAAATATGCAAGTACAGTCCTCCAGATTCAGCAATTTAACCTGATTGACGAACTCTTGACGAGATCTTTTGATTGATGATCTTGTGCTTATTAATAGTGTATAATCTAGAGTTTAATATCCAGTCAGAGTTGATGATTCTTTTGTGGAGCTAGTTTGCTTACACATGTCCCAGAACCCAACAGCTGAACATTCCACATCCTCAAGCGGGCTAAAGAAAGCGTCGCTCCCCTCCTGCTCTCAGCATTCCCAGCATGCCCCTCAGTGTCGTCTGAAATAGAGCTGTTGGCAGAACCTGACCTCGCTGCGCAGGGTTTGCCCAGCAGCTGAACCGTCTTGGGCTTCAGACTCTCTCTGGCGTTGGTTAGATCCAGAGCGAGCACTTATGAGGGATAGGAAGGATGTTTTTAATTCACTGTTCTTTTGTTTTTCTCTTTGTCCCCTTGTTGGCTCAAAAACACCGTAGTTTCAGTCCCACGTGTCACGTCGATGGCAGGGGTGAGGTGATCTGCGATCGATGCCCGCTGGGCTACACGGGCACACGCTGTGACAGGTAAGAAAACACGGTTTGCCTCCAGACTTCACCTTCAGCGGGGCAAGTTGTGTCACTTTTTACTCAAGCTCTCCTCTATACAAAAAGGAACTGGTTATTGCTTATGATATTTCTGATGTCTTTACCATCAGGTCATGCCTATTATGCATGTTGATATATTTTTTTAACCATATAAATCTTTAGAACTATTAATTTGTATTTAATTATTTATTGCTGATATATTATTTCCAATGAGTACTGGAAGTGAAAAACTCCTTGCATTTGATTTTACAGATAAAATGAGCCATGGTACAGTACCTTTTTTTTTTTTTTTTTTTTTGGCAGAAACACAAATAGGGATACATATTTCCAATTATCATTGGTTAGTTACTTTACACTTGCAACCTTTAAAATGGCCCTAAACTTTTTGAAAAATTATCCCAAATGTGCATCTTTGAGAGAGGTCGTTTCCCTGTGAGACAGAATGGTGTACTGGAAAGTCCCAAGCTGGGTTCATTTCTGATGATGCAGTAGATCCTTTTTTG
The DNA here is from genome assembly GCA_032361145.1 of Enteromius fasciolatus. NCBI lineage: Eukaryota > Metazoa > Chordata > Actinopteri > Cypriniformes > Cyprinidae > Enteromius > Enteromius fasciolatus. The sequence goes on from JAUMHR010000030.1 coordinate 69,658, forward strand.
ATGCAGTTTTGAAACATGACCAGAACTTCCCTGCATAATTTTGATGGCATTGTACCAACACCTTAATGAGTCGTCCACCAGCAGCACCGCAAGACATTACACTGTGATTGTGGTCCAGACTTTCATTTCTAAAAGGGATGGCAGGATAAGAAATATCCATTAGAAAAAAGTTTGTAGTTCATGTCATCATGCTTAAGTATGGTTAAAAATACTAGAATCTGGTCTGTTTTACTCATCTTTTGTGTTTTTTTGTTTGTTTGAATATCACATAACTTGGCAATATAACACTAAACTCTAGAAATCAGTATCATTTCAACTCATAAAATCATTTGGTAGATGCTTTTAT
>JAUMHR010000030.1:176231-194632 GCA_032361145.1 Enteromius fasciolatus
CGATGCCGGTTCAGCATCGTGATGTCTATCGGCCATCGGCGATGGACGATGACATCGTCTATCGACCCAACCCTATTTTCAACGACAGGGACCTAAGGCTAACAGACTGCAGCAGCTCAAAGGGATGGCCCTTTAGGGCTCTCAGGACCATAGGCAGGGATGGTGAGAGGGCAAGACCTCATAAAGCGGACAATAAGGTTGTCTTGTCCACCAGCTGGCCCGCTATAGGGGCGTGAGAAGCTGCTATGGTCACTACGTAGACTGGGGAGTGTCAAGTAATAGATTGGAATAAACTGGGCGATGAGAATTGTCTTGAGGCAAAGAGGTCTACTTCCACCTTGCCAAAGATTTCCCAGATTCTCTAATCATCATTTTGATACCATTTTATGCTCATGTTGTCATTTAAAATCTGGACACTATTGGCGATGTCATTGTTTTAGTGTTACAACAACAACTAAAAGTTTAAATATAAAACTTGGTGAAGTGATTTATGTACTGTTTGAATATTGAATATTATGTATTGTATTTGAATAAGTTACCTTGGCTCCTCGGGGCTGTTTGTGAGCGGTTCTGTACAGGTCGTCTGAGGCCATGTGGCTTCTCCTCATGACGAAGTCGAAGTTGGGGCCCATGTCCTGCAGCTGTATGCGGGGCGTGCGGCAGCCGGACTTCTTCAGCAGCACTCTGAGAACACAAGCAGAGCGTCAGGAGAGCGTCGCTCCAGCACACCTGCGGACGTCTGACGCAGAGAGGGGTTTACTTGTAGCTGCGCATATAGATCCTGCCCTCCAGAGCCGTGAAGTGAAGAACGTGTTCGAGTCCAGCCAGACGCACCGCAGGCACCTTCGGACCACAGAAGAAATCTGAGAGCGGGAGAGAGAGACACACAGTCACTGTTGTGAATCAAGCTGATTGACTGAGAAGAGTAAACACATTTATTCTAATTCACCCGAACTGTTCGCAGGGATGAAAAAATAATCATTCACAGAAAGCGTGCGTGTGAGAGTGAATCACCAGTCAGCAGGTTCTTCAAGCGCTGGTGCTCTCGGTCCGTCTCGAACAGCTCCCCGGCGAACACCAGCAGCGGTTTGGTGCCCTCAGGACACGTGTCCGTCTTCACACACACACACACACAGACGTCAGTCACACACTGATAAGGATGCTCACGAGTCGTGTCAGCGGGGTACCTTCAGGTCTCTCAGAGACACGAAGCTCTCGATGCCCAGCTCGAACATGTCCAGCAGGTGGAAGTCAAACAAGCGTCCTGTGAACAGCAGAGACATGGGTCAGCACAAGCTCTGCTGCTAACACTGACCTCTAACCTGTGACCTCTGACGCACCGAAGATTAGGTTGTTGGGCCTCTTCTTGTTGTGCGAGCCGAACAGAAACAAGGAGCAGTCTGATTTCTTGGAGAAGAACTCCTGAAGGAAAGCAAACGACTGTGAGACATTTTCTAAATAACAACAATAAGACAGTATTGTACTGAGTGTCTTAGGAACACACGTGTAACGCATGCACGCGCTCTACAGGCGTGTTGTGTTTATTCTTGTGATATACTTGATGTCAAATGGCACACTGATGTTATGGCAGATGATATCAGAGCGGTGTACGAGGAGCTCACCAGCGCTGTGGAGTCGTCGAACGGCCGCACCATGTTCTTCCTGACAACACAAACATCACCATCACAAACACAGTCACGATCTCAATCAGCCTGTGGCGGAGCTGCACACTCACCTCTTGTAGAGCACGGCGTTGGGTTTCTTCAGCGCGTACTGACAGCCACAGACAGATGAAGAAACACAAGCAGTTAGGGCCGGGCACGAGCATCTCGTCAGTAAAGCTACTTCTGTGACCTCCATCGCGTGTTTACAGATGGAGCAGCATTTATTACACAGAGCCGTAGCTCACTGAGAAGCTGAGAAAACTGATGATGCAATCAAAGAAACGTGAGATCGTATCTTCACAGCTCCGTGTGGTAGATGCTGACCCGTCTGGAAACATGCTCGCTCACTTCCTAACATCAGCCGATCCTTCTGTGAGATGAAGTGGCTTCTTACACAGAATAAGGCATTTCGTAGTGTTCTTAGCAGTGATATAGACACTGCATTATTATATACTGTATTATAAAGACAATTATGATAAGAAGAGTTTCACTGAACGAGGTTTGTGTCTGATCGCGTGTCTCACCACGTCCTTGAGCGCCTGAGAGACGGTCTCGCTGGTGTTCCCTCCTTTGATGATCATGCTGTTCTTCTGGCCCTCGATCAGCTTGGGCTCGCGGCTCTGCAGGAAGCGCTTGGAGCGCCTCGTCTTGGCCTTCCTGAGGAGCCACACACTTTAACATGATTTCCTTCACACTGTTGTTTCAAGTGAGAGCAACACCAAAATACGCTCAAGTAGGAACACAAACAGGTTTTTTTCAGCCCATCTCAGGCTTTCTTTCAACTTTATACATTACTTATATTATTGGATCCAACATACATCAAAAACAATAATATTGTGAAGTATTTTTACTATTTAAAACGCATGCTTTCTATTTGAAAATATATGTTAAACCGTAATGTATTCCTCCAGTCTTCAGTGTCACATGATCTTCAGAAATCATATACCGATTTACTCATTTATCGGAAATAAAATCTTTTGTAGCGTATTACAAAATAGCATTCAAAGGCTTGGAGTCAGTCAGTATAATTATTTTTATTATAGAAATTGCTACTTTTATTCAGAAAGGATGCTTTGAACTGATCAAAAGTGATTCAGAACTTTCTATTCATCTAAGAAACCTGAAAAAATACACTCCACTGTTTTTAACATAATAATACAAAAATTATATATTTTTATGTATTGAATCAGTACATTAGAATTATTTCTGAAGGATCACGTGACGCTGAAGTCTAAAATAATGACGCTGAAAATTCAGCTAAATATCACAGAAATATATTTATATATATTTGAAACATACTCAAATAAAAAGCAGTTATTTTAAATGGTAAAAATAGTTTACAATTTTACTCTTTTGCTTGAAATAAATGCAGCCTTAGTGAGAATGGTGACTTCTTTTTTTTAATTACAAACCTTATTTGACTAACGTAACTGGTGTAGCTATTTAATTGGTTTAATCCTTAAACCAAACCCTTAGTTCACAGAAACATTACTGGGCTACAACTACAGCTAGTAAACGTGAAGTGTTGACAAGTTTACTCACACGATCCCGTCCTGATGCGCCATCGTGTAAATCTGTATGCAGCGATGGGAACACGTGAAACTGCATACAGTGAAGCCGACGACACGACACCAGCTTCCGGTGGCGTCCGGTAGTTTCATAATAAGAGTCGCTAAACTGATTTTCTTCACATCACATCACGACCTGGTTCATTTTCAGTTTAAAACAACCAAATTGTACTTAAAATATAAAATACGTTAATAAAGGAGGGAAAAGTAAAACGTTGCTATTTCGTAAAGCCTTGTTTAAATTTCTCATTACAAAAATCACTGCATATCCTACTTTTATATCCTCTCAAGAACAAAACAATTGCGTTTTGTGAATTTAGGGGAAAAATATATCGCTAGATTGTTTAAACCATAAGAATAATAGCAGTTCAGAATAATTATATTTTTATTCATGTTATGATATGCCCTCTGTACACAGACTCAATTAAAACAAACGAGCAGCAAGCATAGCAACACCCTAGTAGCCACCCCAGGTTACCACCCCTAGTAACTGCATATCAACACCCTAGCAACTGCCTCAGGTACCTTAGCAACCACATAGCAACACTCTATCTATCTTAAAAACTTTTAAACTTTAAAACCTACTTTATACTGCAAACTGAAAACCTATAAACCTAAAGCTTTCTATAAACTACTTCAAACTTTCTAGCTAGGCTTTTTCAAGCCAACTTAAAGTTTGCCTACAAACTTTATTATCTAGTTGATTTATATTGTGCTGTTTATTAATATTAAGTGAGGTAGTTGTTAAGTTTAGGCATCGGGTAACAGTAGGGGTGTAGAATAAGGCATTAATATGTGCTTAATTACACTAATAAATGGGCAATATTCTAATTTTTTGTGAGAAAATGCAACTTTAATAAAGTCAAATAACCAAATAACTATGACTTAAACATAATCTTGAGTTCTATAAATATATTTCCACAGCTCTAATTGAAAATATACTTCTATAATTTGATCGTCATCCACAGCTCTTTGATTATTATGCTGTGGCGTGCTGCAGTTGTATCATGACTCATGCGTCTGCTTCATGTATTCAACGCAACACAAATAATACTCATTTTCATGAGATCCCACAGCATGACTTTTGACACATTAAATATAATTTGCCATATTTGCTATCAGCTTTTTCAACATCATGAAATATTCTCAAATCATTTCTTAGACTAATGAAATTAACATCTGACTGCAAAATACAGGAGAAGCAGCAGCGACAGATGAAGAGAGATCATGGACAGGTATTGAAAGTATTGAGCCCTTTTTACACTTTGACATGTCTGCATGATGAAAAAATTACTTTTTTTGACTGATTTGTTTCCAGCCAAAATATCTGAAGATTCTTAATCAAGATGCATTATCCACAGCAGAAAAATGACATAAGATATGCCAAAGAACTTAAAAACAATCTCTCATCTCGCTCAACGAATCTTGAGATTTTGGGTTGACTTAAGAAGTTGTACACGGAGAACAAATTCATCTTTTGAGCAGTAGGTGGCAGCTTCTTAATATGCTCAAAGCTTTACGTTTGTCTCAGGGCTGTAGTCAGAGGAGGTTAAATGAAAAGTGATATTTCGCAGATATTTTAACATGCATAAATATATCAAATCTTAATTTTTCATTAGTAATATATATTGCTAAAAACTGCATTTGGATAACTTTAAAGTCATTTTTTCTTTGAACAGATTCCAGCTCGCACAGATACAGAGATGTGCAGCTGTTAGTTTGCAACTTCAAGAAAAATCAGGCAATAGTCGTGCTCAGACATAGGCTACAATAATTTAAAAACTAATTAATTACAAAGTGATCTACACCTTCTATGCCTTGATTCTCAAGAGCATCGTACGGTGTGTGTGACACAAAGAACGGGAACCAAAAAACAACAGGGTTTGTACACCAAGATTTATTGAAATACACAAAAGTCTTTTTTTTTTATTTACAGCTTAATCAGAGTAAAATAGAAGTAGCACTGAAAAGCAGGAATCCACAGGAAGTGACTGTTTGCTCATCTGCGAGAGGAGCGGGCCTCCAGGATCTGCACCACCAGCCTGTTCTTCAGACTGCGCAGCTTGCTGTTGTAGTTCTGCTGCAGGACGGAGTCGAGGCGCAGGCGGAGGCTGGTTAGACACGGCAGAGAGCTGCAGTCGGGCACGTTCAGCAGCGTGTGGAAAAAGTCCTGCCACAGGTCAGCGTGAACGTTCCTGACACACACACATAGAAACACATTACGCTGGGCTCAGAGCTGCGCTTCAACACATGATCCAGCACGTGTCCATGTTACCTTTTGAAAACGCCATTGGTTCTCCAAACACCACCTTCCTCTTTAACCTGCATGTATGTCCCAAACAGCATACAGTGGACCGTCCCAGCGATGCCAAAATAATCAGTCTGTTAGAAGAGCAGGATGACTGATGAGTGTGTGCTGCTTATTAAGAGCGGTGACACTGAATACGTTACATTTCTCAGCAACAAGAGTGTACTCTGTCTTCATGTCATGCATTAAATATCACACTTGTAGATGTGAGATGTAACTTATTTGGCCGTAGGTATTCACAGCATGCCAATATCTATACGAGTGTGATACAGCATAAGTTTATAAATGATTTGAGTAATAAATCTTAAAAAAAAACAAAAACAAAACAAAACAGTAGTTTCCCATGGGAACGTTAAGCAACCCAAATTCACAGCATACGCCCTTTCACACACACACACATTACATTAAAGGGATTTATTATATGAACGGGACCTCTTCAAATATTTCTTCTGGCAATCATATCGCTCCTACGCAGAGGACAGGATTACTCTAAAGTGCAGCACAGGAGATGGTGCTCACCTGATAGGTCCAGGGTCGGCCGCTCCGCATCTCCACACACTGGAAGCCTGAAGTCATGCACTTGGCGGTGAATGCAGTGCCTTCTGGGAAGAGCGTCATGTCAATGCTCTGTCCCAGGTCGATCAGAGCCAGGCCATGCTCCAGGTGATCCTGCTGGAAGCAGTCGTTCTCCAGGAACCTGAGCAACAGCACACGTCATTCAGCTTGACCACCACACACCCCTGCAGTACATGCTGGGAAGGCACCTACCTCTCTCCCAGCAGGAAGTTGTCAGGCTTGATGTCGGCGTGTATGATCCTGGCTTGATGCAGCAGCTCCACCATGTGAAGGATGCAGACGGTGAAGTACATCACCAGTGGCTGAGGCATCACCTTCTCGCTGCGGCTCTTGTAAAGGTTTATAGCGTTCTGGAGGAAGAGAAGAGACAACACCACGATCAGAGCTTGTTTCCTGTGTCGTGATCAGCAGCTGCACTGATCTCACTGGGGCTGTCAGCAGCATTTAAATGTTCGACCACATTGAAATCAAAACCAGCAATTAATAAGAATTGGAGCTGATTAAATTAAACCATATCCAATCCTAATTTTACAGCACTGTTTTTAGCTTTTACACTGCTTAAACCACTCGTGTGATCACTTGACATTAGAGATTGAAAATGATAGTCGAACTCTGTGATCATGTTAGTATGTGTGCCTCACCAGCAGAGTGCCACAGTTGTGCAGCTCTCCGATCAGGACACTGCCGTTGCTGAAGAGGTGTCCGGAGTAGATGGTGTTGAAGAGGAGACGCACGTCAGGCTGCAGACGGGCGTTCAGCTGACTGTTGATGTAGAACTCCCATGGGTTCGCTGGCTTCTGAACCTACCAGCAACACACAGAAGACTATCAGATCACTAGAAGAGACGCCATCCGCTTGATTTCTATCAGCGCAGAGCATCATGCTTCCACGTGGCACAGATAAGATATGATATCAGTGTTTCAGCAGTGAGAAAAAACAAACACACATTCGCCTTTTATATTCCCCTGTAACTGTGCCTTCACAAGGGTTTTTTCCTGCAGTACAGACGCTAGTTGAGTGGCAGAGTATTCATTTTGTTTCTTTGTGCTAAATAAGAGGATTGAACACAGCAGTGGCTTGTGTACAGAAACACTTCTGTGCAGTCAAGAATCTTTAATATTTTATTTTGATGACTAGATGTAGCTATTGTACTGAAAATGTTTCTATATGAATTCCATGTCAATAAATAAAACTCAACGTACTACAGAAATTGATTTGTGATCAGCTATTATTGATGTGTTTCAGATGGAAATCTCAGATATAATCATGAAATCAGAATTGCTCATGACCTGTAGAGTAAACCAGCCTAGCTGATGTTTGTACTGCGTGTGAGTCTGTTTTGTGCTGAAGTCAGGTGTGTGTGTGTGTGTGTTCCCAGTACCTTCAGGAAGAGTTTGTTTGAGCTGGTGAGGCTGGTGGCCTGGTAGACTGTGGCGAACGCCCCCTGTCCCAGAACACAGTCCACTCGCAGCGTCTCTCCGGCTAAAGAACACACAGAGAGGCATCGCATGAGGAGATCTGACTGAGCAGACACTCTGAGACAGCCGTTTAGATTCTGCATCTGGGTTTTGAAAAACTCATGTTTTAACATCAAGGATCAGGTGCCCATCTTAAGGCCCTTTTCTAATATTGGTTTCCTACTTTCATTTTCTGTTATGCAGCACTTAATTTTTAGCGTCTCATGATCCTTCTGAAATGATTCAACACTAATAGACCAGCATATTAGAATGATCAAAGCATCCTGAAAAAAGGATGTTGAATCTGCTGTTAGAAGTGAAGTGCGCAGGCTGTTTGTACCGATCTGGACGTTCATCTTGGGTGTGATGTTGGGCAGGCGTCCGCTCCAGACAGTCAGGTTCGGGTGAGAGGAGAGAGGAGGCTGCAGGCTGGAGAGCAGAGACACCAGCAGATCGTCATCCCAGGGGTCCGACTGCAGCGGGACACAGCCTGCATTTTCAATATAAATAAATACAAGCATGTGTGGCGGGTTAAGTTGTGCTGTTCCTGGCTTCCGCATCCAGAAAAGGTCTATAATAATACTACAAAGTAACATGCATCTTTGTTTTCATCTGTGTGTATTCTTTCTTTTCTATGGTAGACGACATCTATCACTGTCATAGACATCAGTGATTTTACTAACTGCTCTCTGTGTCATGAGTGGGTCACTCGCACCTGCTCTGGACGTGTCCATGGGGATCATGGGAGCCTTCGCTGGGCTGGCCATCACGTCCACATCCTCTTCACTGGGCGGCTGAGGGCTGCTGCTGAACCAGTCCAGAGCTGGTGCCGGGGCTGGACTCGAAGGCTCCTCCTGAGCTGCTTCAGGGGCTTGCTTTGGAGTCATTAGCAGGGACTCGTGCAGCGCCTGCAAAGCTTTCAGCCCTGATTTGCGCCGCTGGAATGGTTCCTTGGGAAGCAGAAGATCTGCTGTGAGAACATCTAAATCCTGCTCTGTCACGGGCTCTGGGCTGGTCGCCCAAAGCAGCTCGGGCCCAGGAGCAGACTCGGGGCTCTGGTAGATGGTCCAGGCCGGCTGTGTGACTTTAGAGAGTGCAGGAGGACTCTTCATGACCTTCAGGTCTGCTTCTGCTGCGAGAGTCGAGCCACCGGTCTCAAAACAGCGTGCTTCTGTACTCAAGTGAACGTCCTGGTCCTGCTCCAATGACTGACTCCTGTGAAAGGAGCTCTCGGGCGGGAGAAGATCCTGCAGAGCGTCCGTGTCTTTCTCTGGGCTCTGATAGATGCTCCAGCTGGGCCGGGTGCTGCTCCTCAGGGCGGTGTCGGGGAACGACAGGGCGGCCAGCGGGTGTCTGCTACTACTGCAGGAGCTCTGGCTGTGCTGGGCCAGAGAAAGCCCTTGACTCGGCTGAGCTAAAGACACACCTTCCCCAACGATAGTGCCCTGAGCACGCACGCTGATATCAGTCAGCTCAGATGGCTTCTCCTCCGCTGGACTCTGCTCTATGATCGGACTGAAACACACACACACATACATCAGCAGAGCACTACCAGAGACTGGGCTCCTACAGTTCAGTTCATACCTACAGAAGCTCATGAATCACAGGAATTGTGATTTTTTTTTCCTTCTTGCAAGTTATGGTGGATACTCTAAACTAAGGACCACATACAAGTCTGACATGCCCAAGAGCAGTGATGTGTTCAGTGAGGGTGATACCTGAGTTTGGTGGGCTGTCGTATATAAGGGTATTCCTCTGAGTTGCTGATGGGCTTGACTCCTGCAGCTTCCTCTGAGAGGGGACAGTCACAGATCAACACAGAGCACTCAAGAGCTTCATACAGCTGTGTGTGTGTAGCAGCTGAATACCTTGGGCCCAGGAGTGTGGCGCGTGAAGGTGGAGCGGTGTGGACACCATATGAGCGGACATGGCGAAGTCACGGGTGTGGTTTGGACACGGGCCTACTGAGATGTTACGTGCAGCCCACATGGTGCTCTCGTCCGTTATAGACTCTGTGCTGACCGGAGTGTCCTAATACAGACACACAGCTTCAGGAAGGTGACACAGACTGACGAATATAACCCTGGAGCACAAAATGACCCTGTCATGAGGGTCACTTTTTGAAAACTGAAAAATAATGGTTTTCACTGATGTTTGGTTTGTTAGGAAACAACCATTTAAAAATCTGAGGGTGCCCAAAAAATAAAATATTGAGAAAAATCACCTTTTAAAGGTTTAAAGGTTTTACGTAATGCATATTCCGAATCAAACATTCACAGGTTTGATACATTTATGATAGGATAACTGTATCAAATATCTTCAAGGAACATGATCTTTATATAATATCCTAATGATTCTTGGCCGAGGAGAAAAATTCATTTTGACCCTTTCAATGTATTGGTATCCATTTCTACAAATACACCTGTGCTGCTGTGCTCCAGGCTCATATATTAGTGTGATTAATGGGATCTGTGGCTGTACAGCTGTGAACAGTGCTTACATTGGCTCTGGACACTGGGATCTGCGTCAGCGCTCTGTCCTGCGGCGGTTCGCTTCTGTCCTGGCCAGAACTGAAGGACAGACGGAGAGAACCCGGTTAGAGACTGAGCCTTACAGAAAGCATTCACATCACTGCATGAATGAAGGCCTCGTCTCACCCTCCGTTCTCCTGCTCATCTTTGTCCTGGTAAATCATGAAAGGAGTGGCGCTGGGAACTTTAACACATGAGGGGGCGCTGCCTGAACAACAACAACAACAACAACACAATCAGGGAATAATAACCAGCAGGACAAACTTAGCTGCTCCAGCAGTAGAGATGTAACGAACCATGAGCCAGTTGAATATGATTAATTATAATAATTAATTTGATTCAATTCAAAGTTAGAGTCTAATTCAGATTATAAACTGATGATGATTAAAACACAGTGGTAGCCTCTAATTTTAAATAGAAAGAGCTAAGTCAAAGCTTTGTTTACATATACGTTTTCACGATGAATTGTGCGTCTCTAATTAGATGAATTAGGGATGTGCAGGTACAAGGCTTGACTCTGTGTGTTTGTGTGATGGAGAGAGAGAGAAGGACTTACTGATACTATTCTCAAAGCTATCGTCCGGCGGAACGGTGCTGTTGAACGTGGACTCCTTGAGCAGGGTGGGAGCCTGAAACATGTCCATGATCACACCTACAGAACAACACAACAGCGTGATCTCAGGCATGTGTGTGTGTGTGTGTGAGTGAGAGAGAGAGAGAGTGAGTGTGAGAGTGTGAGGGGGATCAGGGGGTGTGTGTGCTCTTACCCATAGCCTCTCGTGTGTTCATAGTGGGAGAAGGAGGAGCTCGGGACGGGGTGTTGTGAGCAAAACCCAGAGATTTTTTTGGAGTGACATGAGAGTGATTTAACCCACTACATGAAGCTGAGAGACAGAGAGAGAGAGAGAGTGTGAGAGCGCACACAGCAGCTCCGGGTCAGTGTGTCCATGAAGAGATATACTTACTGTCTGCGATCACATCCACGTCTGCCTGAGCACACGTCTCTCTACAGACAGAGAAACACAAGTTATCACTTCAGCAGCTTCGTCACAAAAGTATATTTCTACATAAACGTGCATGGAGTTCTGCGAGCCTCTGCCAGCTGGAGGTGCTTTTGGAGCTGAAAGATTCTCCAATAACGGCTGAGGATGTATTGAAGTAATCTGTGGATGAACTGGCCCGAGTCGGTGACCCCTGAAGTGAGTGTGTGCAGCAGTGTGAGGGCAGATGAACTCACGTCTCGGAGCTGTTGCTCTGGATCAGAGAGGTGCTGTGACACACCACGGCTGTGCTCTCCGGTGCTCTGTCCATCTGTCCCAGCAGGCTCCTGCTGGCGGCGCTGGGTAACGGAGCCGTCAGTGCATGACTTGTTTCGGCCACACTGCTGTCCCATGTCCCAGCATGCCCTGCAGGGAGCTCCGTCTGAGGCCCAGAGGACAACACCGGCTCAGGGGCTTCAACCTGGTGTACAAACACAAACAACATTCAGAGTGGAATTACTACACGCTCTGAAACAGCTTCTGCTAATGACACCAACTAGGTGTGTGGAAGAATAACTAACAAGTGTCAGGTCAACTTAATTTGTGTAGAGATGAAACGTTTCAGTCATGAGCTCCTGGAGATTTGGTTTGGTGCTCACATGGCGACCTTTTAAGCTACAGTTCACCCATTAATTACTCATCGTTATGCCGTTCCATCCAATTCCATGAGACCTTTACTCCTCTTTCCAACAAAAATGAAGATATTTTTGATAAAATCCAGAGAGCCCTCTGAAAGCAAGGACAGTCACATTGTCAAAGTACTTACTACCTTTCTGTGCCTTGGTGCCTACGAAGGATCAAAGTGGAAAGGTCTTAAAGGTTTGGAAACTATATTGAATAATTAACGACAGAATCTAAAAGTATGGGTTAATGAGCCATTTACTATATAATATAGGAACTGCATAAAACATAATATTTATCTAATATTACATACACACACACATACATATACATATGTAGAGGTTTTACCTTAATACTATTATTGGACTTTATCCACATTATTTTTAAATACGATGCTAATATGAATGAAAATGATTTCTTTTTTAAATCTTATACAGGAGGATGTGTTGTCGTTGGGAAACCTTGCTACAGCAGTGTGCGCGCGCGAGTCAGAACGAGAGACGTACCGTAAGAGAAGTCGTCGCTGGATTTCTCTGCTCTGATGGCTTCAGAGTCACGTTCTCCAGATCATCCAGGACCCGCTTCATCTTCCTCACCTCCTCTTCCTCTTCCCAAAGCATGTGATGCTTCTCAGCTGATCAAACAACAGTCATTACACAGTGATGTGATGCTACATTTCGATTGATCGATGTGTGTGTAATGGTCTTCTCACCTAGCTGGCGCTGTTTCTCCTGTTGGCTACGTTTAGCGAAGTAGCGTCTGGCTCTTAGCTCCTCAAAAGACAGCTCCGACCCCTCACACTGCAGCTCTGTAACGCAGTACATGGACACATACTCCACACTGTCACCACCAGCCGTGCGGACCGGATTATTCTCGGAGCGTGAGATCCTGGGGATTATTTACAATACCATCAACCACCAATGCACCGACCTCTACTGACCCTGAGCAGAGACAGCGCAGGGGTTTGACATGAGCTAATGAACATGAATCCAGCGACAAACACTTACATGCGCACCATTTTAGGAGCAGGAGAGGACACTTCTGGATCCTAAAACAACAAAAACACCTCACGCTTATTAATGCTGTGCTTACATGGTAAACGTGTCACGACATCATGAATTTAAAAACTTTCTTCTTTGATTTGACAAATTTAGTACTTAAAGTAAAAACATAAAGTAAACTGCTCAATAATAAAAATCCACAAACATCGCATTTGAATTTGCCGAGTCAGGTAACCTTACTAAAACGTGATGACACTGTAGGTTTAATGCTTTTGTTAGTCTATGCAACTGAACCAACTGTTCCTTCAGAACACAGCAGAAAAAGAGAACAATGTGGAGATGTTTTCCCAAAACTGAAAAAAAGTTGTTCACACTGAACACATTTTCTATCACCATTGCACCCGTGTCTCACACCCACATGCTTAGAAAGCCATGGAAAATTAAAGCACTCTTTGTGATTAGTTTTCAGGGCTTTGTATTATAACTATACGTACATGCGTGATGCGGTTTTCTTTCTAATTGTATAATTTCTTATTTTTGGGCTTTGAAGACATGTGCATTAATATTTTGCTCGATGCACCCTCTTACAGCATCAGACTTGTAAATTCGAATACTGATAATATTTAAGTATGATAGCCCTTTTAGGACCTGCTTTTTTTGCTTCACTTGACTAGAACTGAACAACATATTTTTCCTTTTCCCACACCTCAGAATTCCCAACGTAACGTCCCCCCCCACACAGACACACACCAGTCGCTGCTGAAGTGTAGATGTGCAGCTGTACCTTGCGCTGCTCTTGAGCAGCATCTCTCTGTCTGGGGTTCTGGTTCACCAGCTGTGAGTTCTGCAGAGGCTCCCGCACGTGATCTGAGATATTCAGGAGACAGCGGTTACTCTCCTCGCTCAAAGAACAACCACCGACGGAGCACGAGAATGAGTTACTCTACCTGACGCTGCTGTCGGAGCGCTCACAGACATCCGGGCCCGCAAGAGCCTGCCAATACAACACAGCTCAGTAAGACACCTGGACGGGCGCAGCACTTTTATTATTGAAAGATGCATGCATTTTAAAGGAATAGCTCACATGTACTGCTGCAGCACAGTGTCCTGTGGCTGAGCCTTGTTCTCCAGAGCTCTCTGGTACACCATCTTAGCCTGGGACAGCTGGCCTCTCTTCTCAAACTGGAAGGCCCAGTCCATGTAGAGCGCTGCTGTCTGCGTCCCCACACCCCGGCCATGCAGATGGCTGTACACCTCGATGGGGTCGCTGCAGAAATTGGCCTGCACAGAGCAAAGCAGCACTGCGTTCATCTCCAAGAGCAAGCCATGATCCTCAAAGCAGCGACCGTGAGCATGTGTGAGTGAGAGAACCTACATATCTGACGCAGTTAGCCACATATCGCAGGTCGTTGTGGTATCGCTCCTCCTGAAGGAAGCTCTGCACCAGCCGCTCCAGCACCACACACACCCCCTTATCCTCCTCCAGAGACAGCTTGTTATCCACAAACTGCACAAACCTGCCACAGCACAAACCAAGCTTGTGTAACAGACAGAAACTCGTTTCAGAACCAGAGTAAAGACATTAAAGACGCTCTTACCTATCCCAAGGATCGAGCGGGTCATCTCCAGGGTAGCTGCACATGGTCACCTCAAAGTTCCTAGGAGTCAGATGATGAACGGAAACACATCACATTTAGTCACTGAGCAGATGACTGCATCCAACTTACAACTGAGGTCAATAAGCGATTAAAACCAACAAAAGAGCAATAATAAACAAGTGCTATAAAAAGCCGTAGCTTAATGCAAAACTGTTTTTGTAAAAATGTTTTTTATTCATAAATATATTTTATTATACAAGTAGGCAGAACAGAAACAGAAGGTGTGTTTTAGCAGTTTCTTCTCAGATGCTCAGATTAGGTGAACTGAGACATTAGGACTAATGACATTTCAGCTGATCAGTCGGTTTACTGTAATGTTATTTCTTGTGTGGTGGCAAACTGTAAACATAGCATACTGTAAACATTCAAACACTGTGAAGTAACGTTAGCAACAGCCAGTGACATATTCATTCACGTTAGCTCTCAAGTGGTTTAGGAAAACGACCAGCTTAGAGAAGGAAATTACACAACCCTGTTAGAGAGATGTATTATATAAAAAACGTCATGTAGAAAAAAAGTAAATAAACCCAATGAATGGGACTTGTGAATCATAAACATTATCTTGGCTAATGCGCTCTCTGTTAGCTCTCGTGCTAACATGCTACTTACTGAAAATAAGAGTTGACGTCCATTGTTTATTCCTGTTGAACACAAAAAGTCCGAGGATAAAAGTTAAACTAGGTTCAACAAAGCTCATTTAAAACATTTTAATAAAATTATCAACCCCCTATAACTAAAGATACAGTTTGTTTGTTTTTCGCTAACTAATGTTAACCCCGCTCTGAAAACCGCATATTTTCAACAACGGACTGTTTTTAAATTTACCGCTTAGCCAGTCATTATCCATCAGGAGGCTCAAAGGCCAATCAGAGTGCGGCACAACATTGCGTCACGTTAACCGCCCGTCGCCCCCCGCCCCAACAACTCTGGTTGGCTAAGAGCTTCGGACAAGCGGCCTGCGATTGGACAAATAGGACGTCGATCATGAAGTCCAAACAGTGGTAAACACACGGAAGGGCAGCACATGGAGGAAAGCAGCAGCGTAACAAACGGGTACGAGTACAATTTGCATTCAGAAATGTACAAAAAAAATTGTTTTTCCAGATGTATTTGAGTATTGGTTTTCCGTAAAAACACTTTAAATTCATTATTCCTTAAGTTGACTGTTACGCTTTGTTCTATGCTGATTAATAGTTGGGAAAGCCGACAGTCTACATCTAAATTAAATCGCTCCCAGTTACAGTCATCACTTGTTAACAGTCGTTGATTATAAGAGCTGGTGTTTATGCAGCACTCTGTGTGTGTAATGAATATCTTTTCTCTGTTACACACCTGATATTCAATAATATAGTGTATAATTTTTCAACATGCCAACATAAGTCGTAGTACCAATAACTAATATCAGGACCGTAAAAAACCTGATAAAACAAATGCAGTTGATTTTGACTTAAATGTATGTATTGTATATGTATTTATTTCCATATTTAATATTGCCATTTACTTTTTTTCAAAATCATATAAAGTGTGGCTGACTCATCACAAATAGCTGAAGGTAAACATGTGAAGTGAACCCTCCTTAAATTGATTTCCAGAGACTTTTAACTTTCATAAGGGCAAACTGTCTGAATTATGTCAACCTTTGTGTAAGGTAACACATTTATTCAATAAATGCAAAGCAGGGCTAATAGCAATCAAATTAAATCAATATCAACAAAGCCCATCTTTCGTTTCAGAAGCGGCATCTGAAGTGGCGTGTAGATGTATCTGCTCCGAGATGACTGGAATGCTTTTGCACTGCTGTTACACTTGCATAAATGATGGTGAGAGATGAAAGCAGGGTCTCCAGGATCTGAGGAGATCTGATGTGGATCCAGAGCAGCTGTGAGGGCTCACAGAGGAAGGTGTGCTCTGATTCAGTCATGCTGTTCAACTCAAACACAGGCTGATTTTAGTTAGCCATGGGGTTGTTTACATGGAGTCTAAAGTGTGTATATATAAACCTTTTTTTGTGTTTTAGTAGTGTTGTCATATAAATGTATCCAGGAGTCATCTGTTATGTTCCTTTCCTGGATATGAATGCATCTTTGCTGTTTACGATACTGCTCAGAATTATTCTTAAAGAAATCAGCTTGTGATCTGAATGCTCTTGTGTTTCCAGTTGAAGCAGTTCATAAAATGAATCAACCAAAGGAGGAATATGAAGATGATCTAGAGCCGTGTGGAGTAAAAGCTGAAGGTGATGGACGGATTAGATCTGACCCGAAAGAGTTTATTTAATGTACTATTAATAATACAAACTTTGACATTTATCAGCAATAAAATAAGTCTCATGGCATTAAACTTTATATTGTACTTGTAGAAGTTCTGACCGGGATTCATAAAGAAGAGGATGAAGTGGCGAGAGGTTCTGCACTCAAGCGTCTGTACTGCAGGGAGTGTGGGAAGAGCTTCAGTGTGCCGGCACGCTTCAGACGACACATGCGCATACACACCGGAGACAGGCCCTACGGCTGCGCACACTGCCCCAGGAGCTTCACGTCTCAGGAGAACCTGTCCGAGCACGTCCAGAAGCACTCAGGACACAGACCCCACCTCTGCTCGCTGTGCGGCAACGGCTTTTTCAGACCAGGCAGGCTGGAGATTCACCTCAGGACCCACAGCGGAGAGAAGCCCCACGCCTGCCCTCGGTGCCAGAAGAGCTTCAAGAGCGGCGACGAGCTGAGGAGACACACACTCACACACACACAGAAGCAGCACTACTGCTGCCAGTGCCAGAGGAGCTTCAGCAGGAGCGGCCATCTGCACAGACACATGCGCACACACACCGGAGAGAGGCCCTACGGCTGCACACACTGCCCCAGCAGCTTTGCCCGGCCCGAGCACCTCCGGGGCCACCAGCTCAGACTCCACCCGGGAGCTCTCTAAAGGGTTAGCTCACCCCAAATGAAGATTCTGTCATTAATTACTCACCCTTGTGCCGTTCCAAAACCGCAAGACCTTTATCTTCAGAACACAAATGAAGATATTTCTGATTATCAGAGAGCACTATCTGTCCCTCCGTAGACAGCAACACAACTGAAATGATCCAGAAACACAGTAAAAACATGGTAAAACAGTCCATGTGACATGTGAATACTCCACATATGCATTATGATCTAAAATGACGGAAATTGAGTAAATTTGTTTTTTTTTGTTTTCTTTGCGCAAAAAAAGTGTTCTTGTAGCGTCGCAAAACTGAAGTTTATCCATTGATGTCACATGGAACGTTTTACCATGTTTTTACTATGTTTCTGGATCATTTCAGTCGTGTTGTTGTCTGTGGAGACGCAAAGATTTTACCCCTGTTACACTAACAATACAGATCTCAAAAACTCTCTTAGAAGCCGATACAGCTGCATGAGTCGCAAAAGAGATTTTATTTGCGTTATCAAAAAAAGTTATGAATAAAAATGTTCTATTTTGAAATGGCATTGCGTGTGTTAGTGTTTGTTTGTCTGGTGTAGAGCCAGACCTTTTTTGCATTTTTTTTCTATGGACCTTAACAGTGTTTCTCGGCAGCGGAAATCATCATAGCTGGGTTAACTTGAAGATCAGTGAATACGAGAGTGCCACAAATGAGTTTTTTGCATTCCCGTTTGCTCAAAAGAAGAACTCCATGATAGTGTTTAAGTAAAAGGAAAAAAGAGACTGACAGTGGCAGAGGAGAGAATGATCCTCCTACAGACGCTGCATTAGATCCAGCCTCACGTTAGAGTTTTTGTAATTTGATGCAAAGGTAATATAATGCAAAGAGTAGTGTTATAAATCTATATATTGTTTTAATTTATTTAAATCAAATTATAAAAAACGTTTTACAACACTGATGATCATTAAGAGAAAAGATTGTTCACACTGGGCAGGACCGGCCCGTGGCATAGGCAGTATAGGCAAATGCTAAGGGCGCTGTACATCCAGGGGGCGCCAGAAATGGAGGAAGA
>JAUMHR010000030.1:207072-223076 GCA_032361145.1 Enteromius fasciolatus
TAGGCAAAGCCCTGTATATCATACAAACCTGTTGCCACAAAGCGTAGGGTTAATGACAACCTCTCACTGGCAGTGATGGCCCGTCCGAGGTTCAACCATACCAAGAAGGATGTTAAATTCCTGATGGGTCATTCTAATTGTCTGAACCCAAAGCTGTCCTCTATCTACCAGTGTTGCAATTATGTGCAATATAATGAAAATACAAAAGTAAATAAACATAACACCCAAATTAGCCTCAGTTTTGACTCATCAGCATAGATCACCTCTAACTCTCTCTGCAATCTGTAGAGACCATACTGGGCACGTCTACCCACCCAAGCCGCATCCAAATGCGCTTCGCTACAAAAATTGCTGCGCTCATTTCCTGCAGATCCATTATTATTGTTTCCTCTGTCGTTCATCTCCTAGCAAGAAAGGCTCATTAAGGCTTAAGGTAATCCTGCAAGACAGACTTTTCAGGAAAGGAGATGGACTAAAAATAAGCTCCTAAAACGTACTGGCAGATTCTGAAATATGAATTCTTTAAATTCTCAACTTATCTACATTAATATGCATTTCTTATTTAACCTTCAGAAATTATTTACTTGCAATGTGATCATACTCTATAACTATTTTTACGTTAAAAAAAGTTCTATATTTTAGTTCAATAATATGTATTTAATATTTTGAGGAGATTTTGTGAACACTATTTGTGTAATTACGGCCCATTAATTACCACTTATTACACGGCTTCATGTTATTCCCAGATAACCAGAGCCGTTGAGAAACAGAGTTGCGACACCCCCATAGGCTCTCGGAAAACTGGTCAGTAGTTGTATTTTATGAAACACATTGTGGTTAATGTTTATTTTTACAAAATAGGTGTAACGTGTGGGTCTTTGTTTACACGAAGGTGATCACGAGGAGTCAGAAGTATAAAAGAAAACAAAAGATTTTTTAATAAGCAAAACAAAAACGTGGAGCAGTATCCAAAATTTTTACACAGACTTAACACATGGGTTGACGCACGAAATACTGGAAAACAGAGGGAAACTAAACAGATTAGACAATTACAGATAATTGACTAGACACACCTGAACTGAATACATAATTAACAAAACTAGGTCACAAGACACATGGAGACACACAGAGCACATGGGGAGAATAAACAAACATCACATGACACATGAAAACTGAAATAAACAGAGAAAACAAATTTTTGCGTTTTTAGTATTTCTGCAATTTTTCTCTCCTTGTAGGAAGTTGAATGTGTTTCAGTAAAGACTGCCCATCAAAGGAATACAAGAAATAGTTTCCCTGAATGCAGTTGGTGTCCTTGTGGGTTTTTTTTTAACGTTATTTTAATCTTTTACTTGGTTAAATTCTGAATTTGCTGACCTTTTTTAACATTCACTTATACATGAATGTCATAAAATAATACTGGAATGCAAAACATTGAGAGTTTGATGATGTCTTAAAGCAAAACATTAATAAATAAATAAGCTATAATGACTGCTATTATGTAGGTTATATTTATTTAGTGGTTAAACCATGGCATTACATAGGAATATTATTTTTCTGGCCACCAAATGCCTCTAATTTGCCTCTTTATGCTGTGTCGCATCTCTGATTCTCAATGGCTCAGATAACAACCAGTAAAACCAATAACACGGGCTCATCTGGTGATTACGAATCATCTTGACCGTTAGTAATTATAGACGATTCCATCGGTTGCATGCGCCTGGAAGTATAGGCACCTTAGTTAGTGCCGCCATAATGAAATTGATGATCTATTCTAGAAAGACTTAGCTGTTGTTATTAATTCTATTTGAGGTGTTCAAATATATTGTTATTGTTGTTGAAACGGTCAATATTGCTGCGTCCGAAATCGCATACTCCCCTACTATATAGTACACGAAAAACAGTAATCGAGGCGAGTATATGTCCGAATTCATAGTATTAGAAATTCAGTAGGCGAGAAGTACCCGGACGACCTACAGCTTCTACCCGAATTCTGTAGTACGCATACTATACTTTCCTATCCCATGAAGCTCCGGGAGAGAGACGTCATATTCGAAAAATGGCAGAAAATGGAGACGCGGCTTTAAGGGCAAGTACCTCAGGAAAAAAAATTTGTTTATTGTGATCAAGACAATCTAAATAAACAGATGACTTAATGAAAGTTTACATTTCCGCGCTGTTGTGACGACTCATGACACGTGACAACATCAATATGTAGTACGTCGGAATTCCATTCATACTACCCACATTCACATCTAAATGTAGTACCTGCAGTATGCAATTTCGTACGCAGCATATCACTGTGGCAAGAAGCCGTGTAATAAGCTTTGCGTCGGGCTGGCGATAAGCCTGCTGGGCTTTATTCTGCGATAACATTAGTATGCGATAATTAGTATGGAAGCCTGTTTTTGTGACTTTTATCTCATAATTCAGATTTCAGATCTCAGAATTTTCTCGCCATTGTGAGTTATAAAGTCAGAATGGTGAGATAAAAACCCGCAATTCTAAAAGGAAAATTTTTTTCCACTCAAAACAGACTTTATAATTCTGCAATTTCGCAATTCTGAGAAAAAAAGTCAGAAGTATGAGATATAAAGTCAATAACCTTTTTTATTTTTTATTAATTCAGTGGCAGAAATAGTCAGTCATTTTGTGTTGAAAAAAAAAAGATTATTTGCAATGCATGGTTTATTCAATATCTATATGGCTCTTTAATAAATTGACATATTCTACAAATACTAATCTAGTAGCAGATCATACCTGCCAACCTATGTTTAGGTTTTACATTTTAATAAATATATTTAGATTTTTTTTAGATGTGAAATTAAAAAAGTGAATTACATATTTTGTATTATTATTTATAATATATAACACAAGTGAATATTAATGAATGTAAGCAAATACTGAATTTACTGAAAAGTTTAAAATGTTGTTTAAAAAGGCATTTGACTTCATCAAAAGATTTCTGTCCCCTTATATGTACAGTATATGCAGATTAATTTATGTTGAATCGAGATGGAAACCGATAAAGATCGTTAAAGTAGCCCAATTTCGCGGGAAAACCGCACACTTGGCAACACTGGTCCATTCTCCGGTTAGCGCTCGCGCTCCCCGCCCCTGAAGGCCAGCCCCTGATCGGCTGCGTCAGAAACCCCGTCGCGGCAGAGGCGGTTGATAGGGAGCATCGCGCGTGAGCAGCGCCGCCCGCCATTTTATATTATCGGGAATCAAGCGGAGCTCCGCCGGGGAGTCATTTACCGCCCCCAGAACACATATTCACACCGACAGACCCGAACAGACCCGCGGAACAGCGCCAGGTAAGCGCGCCGCCCCTCCTGACCGGATTCCGTGGCGTTTCTAGCCGCAGAGGCCTTCGTTTTACCGGTGTTTGGAAACAATGTGCGGATCCCGCGGGGGGGAGGGGGTTGCGGGACACGTTAAACACGCTAGCTATTCGCGAGCAGGCCTTCAGAACCGTTTAAACGCACAAAACCCCACATCTTTGCGTTTTATTAGTCATTAAAGAGTGTGGCTGCATACTAAATGAAGTGATGTTGCGCGTGAGTCACGCTGCTGAGTTAGCGGGCTAACGTTAGTGCTAATGCAGAAGAGACACGCGACTGAATCCCATTTAACACGCTAAACTGCTTTTATACGGCACCTTTTTTATTTTCTTCAGCTGTGTTGGTGGATATTTCGTTTATAGCACGTTTTGCGCAACGCGTTGTCGTCTCGTAGTTTTCTCGGTGTGTAGCAGGGCCTGAGACGCACGCGCGTCAATACAATCTTAACGTGTGTGTTCACGGATTACACGCACTGTGTAGGTGCTGTTTAACATCAGTTCAGTCTGCGATCTGGGACTGATTTACATGAGTGTCGTTCTGGAGTGAACTAGTCCGCTGCCACGTCCTCTCGTATTCAGTTTTATTATAATGAAGGGAGATGGGATGAGCATCGCA
This sequence comes from Enteromius fasciolatus, assembly GCA_032361145.1. Lineage (NCBI taxonomy): Eukaryota > Metazoa > Chordata > Actinopteri > Cypriniformes > Cyprinidae > Enteromius > Enteromius fasciolatus. The sequence goes on from JAUMHR010000030.1 coordinate 211,032, forward strand.
CACGGACTTATGTTGAGCACATGGACTGCACTTGTTTACTGTGTTTACTCACGTTGTGGATGCAGTAAACATGCTGGCTGGTTGCAGAGTGTGAGAGATTGTAGATGCTTTGGGGGGCTGTTTGCTAGGATGCTTTATGCATGTGTGATTGGGATGGAAAAGCTCCAGCGCATTTGTATCATTGCATGCAGGTAAAAAAAACACCTAAAGACTGGATGACTTTTAAATTGCAATATGGCAGAACCCTATACATCAATTTGAATACCCACTTAATTTGTGTAACTGTCTACCAAAACCTGCAATAATTTGGCTCATTGCATTTGAACAGATTTCTGGAGACATGGCCACAGAACATATTAATGGGAATGGTACAGAAGAACCAATGGACACGTCTGCTGCAGTTACCCATTCTGACCACTTCAACACTTTATTAGAAGCTGGTTTACCACAAAAAGTTGCTGAAAAGCTAGATGAAATTTACCTAGCAGGTAAGCCAAAACTTGAACCCTCCAAATTGACATTCATCATATTCAATGCATGTTGAACTGTGCGTGTCGTATGTTTTCTTGCGTAGGGAATTGGCAGGTAATTAGCAACTTTGTGTGGTTTCACTGCAAAATGGGTACTGCAGCGTTAAATGATGCTGAGTTGTAACGGCACGCCGGCCCGCAGAAATAAAGGCTGAATTGAGCGTGTCTGGTCCGATCCTGAGAGCAGCCTTTCTGCGGATTAGCTGTCCGCTGTTAAAGGGGGGTGGGCTGTCCCGGGGGACGCCGGCCAGCTGGGCATAAGCTGGGACAATAGAGGCAGCTGTCTAGAGCAGAGACAGGTGATGTCCCCTACAGCTTATCACTAACAGATGCTAATTACGAAGGGGCTGTGAGGGGCCGGTGCTCCTGGGATAATCATTTTTCCTGTATGAACGAGGTGCCTATTCAGGTGGTTGTGGAAAACCTTGATGTTTGGATCATCGGAGAGCACAATGCTCCTATCCCGTAATGACAAGTGTCTGGTCCGTGCTGATGCCCTGTCCAAATGATGATACGCATGAACTCTCTCTCTGAGTGACGTGATGTACAATCCACAAGCCTGACGGGACGGGGGTAAAGGGCCCTGCAGATCGGCACATCTCTCGGCTACGCTGAGGTTTCCCTGCTTCTCTCCCTGCAGGCCTCGTGGCGCACAGTGACCTGGATGAGAGGGCCATCGAAGCACTAAAAGAGTTCAATGAGGAAGGTGCACTGCAAGTCCTTGTCCAGTTCAAAGAGAGCGACCTATCCCATGTGCAAGTAAGGGCTCTCGCTCTGCTGTTTGAGTTGGTGTAGTGATACGCGGGGAGGATTGACTAACTCGCTCTCGCTTGCTTTAACCCAGAACAAAAGTGCCTTTCTCTGTGGAGTGATGAAGACCTACAGGCAGAGAGAGAAACAGGGGACCAAAGTTCTAGATTCCACAAAAGGACCAGATGAAGCAAAAATTAAGGTACGTTTGGGCTTTTTATTTCACGTTCAGAGCCATACGATTTCTGTGATTTGGGAACCTGATGTAAAAACAAGACTAAAACTTGACATGTGACTTATCCCCCTCCCCTTTTTATAGATTTATTTGCTTTGGCTATTGTTGAAAATGACTTGGTGTATGTCTTCTGTGCATGATTTAACTTCTGCCTATTACTGTCTGAAAAAAAATAACCTCTGCCCTATTTTTGTTCGTTTTTTTTCACATGAAAACTACAATATTGTTGTATAACGTTGTTATATTTTGTTATGTCGCAGTAAACCGATTGTTAAGAGGGAAAAAACTTGGAAATGTGATTGATTTCATAGGACCGTAAATTGATGACGAAGGATATGAGTGCCTGTGTTGATTGCTTTGGTCTTGTTTTTCCAGACTTTGCTGGAGAGAACAGGCTACACCCTTGATGTCACTACAGGTCAGCGGAAGTACGGCGGCCCTCCTCCAGAGTCCGTCTACACAGGTGCTCAGCCCACGGTCGGGACAGAGGTAATGCACATCAGGACTGGAATAAGATGGTGCTTAAGCAACGAGCTGAATTTTTTTTTCTCCGCTAATCATTTTCTAAATTAGTCCCAATTAGGTATTATAGAGTAATTAAAGGTCTGAATCACGTTCCTGTTTTCAAATCCTTCCTTTGAAGAAATAATGTCATATTGTAGCCTCTGGGGCTGTTTTCGTGTGGCTGTAATCTTCGGCTCTAACCTGTCAGACTGGCTCATTGACTTCTTTATTCTCTCCATACTGCAGATCTTTGTGGGCAAGATCCCGAGGGACTTGTTTGAAGATGAGCTCGTGCCTCTATTTGAGAAGGCAGGGCCGATCTGGGACCTGCGTCTGATGATGGATCCTCTGAGCGGCCTGAACAGGGGCTATGCCTTCCTCACGTTCTGCACTAAAGAGGCTGCACAGGAAGCCGTCAAGCTAGTAAGACATTATTCAGAGTGTGTGCCTGCTGCTTCTGTCTTCAAGTATCAAGATAGATTCGCCGTCATATCGCTGAATCACTTGGAAAATCTTATTGGGCTGTTTGTGAAAAATGTGGTTGTTGCTTTCCAAATTCAACAGATCAAGTATTCAAACGCTGTTCTTCTCCTCTCAGTGTAACAATCATGAAATTCGCCCGGGCAAACATATTGGCGTTTGTATATCAGTGGCAAACAACAGACTCTTTGTGGGCTCCATTCCCAAGAGCAAGACAAAAGAACAGATTGTTGAAGAGTTTTCCAAAGTCACAGGTGAGATGAGGGTGCATTCCTCGGAGTCCCCTCAGCGTGCTTCCTCCTTTAAGGTCCTGGAAAGATTTTAAGATCTGCATTTAAAGTGTTCTCTTTCTCAGAGGGTCTTACGGACGTCATCCTTTACCATCAGCCGGATGATAAGAAAAAGAACAGGGGCTTCTGTTTTCTGGAGTACGAGGACCACAAAACGGCAGCACAAGCTCGACGGAGGCTCATGAGTGGGAAGGTGAAGGTCTGGGGCAATGTGGTCACCGTCGAGTGGGCCGACCCCATTGAGGATCCAGACCCGGAGGTCATGGCAAAGGTCAGAATGAGATTCAGTTTAAACCACAAGGTGTCGTCTCGAAAACCACCTCATTTCCTTCTGAAACTCTTTCCACTTTCTCTTTGGATAACACTGCCTGCGTTAATGGTTGTGCTCTGGGAGCACTGTTGATCAAAGTCTTGGGGTTTTCAACTGACCTAAATGCCAGACCGATATAACGGCACTTATATTTAGGCCCCATCTTCTTTTACAACTAGAGAGCTCATGTTGTCATCTCATCTGCTCCTAGGTGAAAGTGTTGTTTGTCAGGAACCTGGCAAACAGCGTTACAGAGGAAATACTTGAAAAAGCATTCGGCCAGTTTGGCAAACTGGAGCGAGTGAAGAAACTGAAAGACTACGCCTTCATTCACTTTGACGAGAGGGATGGAGCGGTCAAGGTAAGCCGCTTTGGAGCAAGTGTCCAGGTGTAGATTCTGCTTTTGCGCTGTGGTGTGACGATATGGATGTTTGCAGGCGCTGGCGGAAATGAACGGTAAAGATTTAGAGGGGGAGCACATTGAGATTGTGTTCGCCAAGCCACCCGACCAGAAGCGGAAAGAGAGGAAGGCACAGCGTCAAGCAGCGAAGACGCAAATGTGAGTTTTATGGGTTAACGGCAGTGGTGTCCAGCAAGACGTCCTGTCCAACTATTTTAGAGCACACCTGTGCCTTGTCCAAATACTCGCACTTGGCTGTCCCAAGTCTTAAACGTGCCAATGCCATCCGCGCCATCTCCAATACCACTCCAGAGGTATAGTGTAACCCATCATGCATCAGCCTTTTGCAGAGAGGTCACTGAAACCTTTCCAATGCAAGTTAAATAGTAATATAATAGATATAATAGATATTGGTGTAACTGGGTAGTGGTGGGATTTATTTAGTACAACATTTGACTTGAAAATGCAAAGATAAAGCTATTGCGTTTTTACAACAACATGTCCCATCGGGTCACGAAAGGTCATTGTGCTCTTCATCTGAATGCTTGGGGTCAAAAACAGAAAATGAAAGACCACAAGTGTGGGTATTCGGACAAGATATCTGTGTTTGGAGTGACCCTGAACACCCTGATCTGCTCAGGCAGGTGTGTTTGGTAAGAGTTGGAGCTGGACTCTGAGGCCCTTCACGAGAAGGTGCTTTACAGCTCTCGTCTCTGAGGTGAGCCTGCTCAGAGCGGCTTGTTTCATGTAAACACCCCTGTGCTCTTCTCTCCCAGGTATGACGATTACTACTACTACGGGCCTCCTCAAATGCCGCCTCCTGCCAGGGGCCGGGGCCGGGGTGCCAGTCGGGGCGGTTACTCCTACCCGCCAGACTATTACGGCTATGAAGATTACTACGATTATTATGGTTATGATTACCATAACTACAGGGGCGGCTACGATGACCCATACTTCGGCTACGATGACTTCCAGGCGCCCGCTCGAGGCAGAGGGGGGCGCGGCGGGGCTCGAGGCGGGGCGTCTCCTGCTCGCGGCAGAGGGGCCAGCGCTCCACGGGGCCGGGCGGGCTTCCCGCAGCGCGGTGGAGGGCCAGGGGCCAGCAGGGGCCTACGAGGAGGAGCCAGAGGCGGGGTTCTGCCGAGAGGGCGCGGGGTACGTGGTGTTCGGGGTGGACGCGGTGGAAATGTAGGAGGCAAGCGCAAAGCCGATGGCTACAACCAGCCAGATTCCAAACGGCGCCAGACCATTAATCAGAACTGGGGCTCGCAACCCATTGCACAGCAACCCTTGCAAGGTGGCGATCATTCTGGTAACTATGGTTACAAATCTGACAACCAGGAGTTTTATCAGGATTCTTTTGGGCAACAGTGGAAGTAGAGAATGTAGGGCTCTTTTGCTTTCAATAAAAAAAAAAACAAAACAAAAACGACAGACAAACCAACAAAAAAAAACAAAAAACCTTTTATAGAGACTTGATTGGCCCGCGAATCCATTAAAGGTTCCCTCTCTCCTCTTCCTGGCGGGTTTTTCTTGTACATATTTTAAGAATCCGCTTGGACTCAATCAGTAGTCACTCCCACCTGCTTCTGCCGAACTGTTTTTGTTTTATGTTTTGTTTGGAAGTCGTTTCCTACTTTTTAAAATCGGGATTGAAATTTTAAAATTTTGTGCTCAACCTGTCTATTTGGCTATATAGTACCTTGTGTGTTCATAGGAATTTTGCTCTTCATGTCTTAAGTAGGTAACAGCAACAAAAAAAAAGGACGAAAAGGAAAAAAAAAAGTGTCCTAAACGTGTATTCAATGAAGAAAAACGTAAAAAAGGAAAAAAAAAATTGCTATTTGTATGTTACGAAAGATAATGCTAGTCAAATAGCTTGTCTTGTTTTTGAGAAAAAAAAAAAACAGAAAAAGGACTTTGATCCTAATTTTTGGCTTTACATTTTGGCTTGTATTCTTTGCTGTTTGTCTGCTTGAATAAACATACACGCACCAGTGTACAAAAACTCAAATTGTGTTTCAAATTCATGTTTCGGCAAATTCTCTCTTCAAATTGCCTACAAATTTATGGCTCCTTGTGGAAGAAAAAGGACTAAAGGTTTGCCTGTAGACATGTGCTGCTACCACACTCTGCATGCTTTCAAATTGATATCACCAAGCTGAAGTCCGCATCCTCTCTCCACTCAAGCTTTGTGTAAATACATACCCCATTTCACACGATCTCCTCCAACCGAGAGGCTTTTCTTTACTCCGATTCACTGCCATTGCAATTTTTGGGAACCCTCTCTCCCGAGGTCCCCTTCAATGGGGTTTTGTTAGAGAGACTCCACGAGGACAGAGGCTAAACTCGATGATAGCCACAGAAAGCACAATTTGACCCAAAGCGGCGTGTCCAGACGAGGCGTCTTTGTCGCTGGAAGCTCTAACTCTCTTTGCCCTTGCACGTTTGTCCCAAATTTGAGCCACTGTGGGAAGCTACCATGCATGACTGTGTCTCTTTCTTCCCTCCTCTCGTATCTCTAATTTGTTTTCCCCACCCCTCCAGATCACCTAATTCCTGCCGCTTAGATCCGAGCCGCTGTTGTGCTTGTTTCTCTCGTGTGCATGCTATAAACGTAGGGTGTCGTCGCCGGTAGTCTCTAGTGAATGCATTTTGCTCTGTGTCTTTCTCTTTCTTTGACATCTTCCTTGCGGTTGTTTGTGTCCTTGTGTGATTTTTCTTTATCCTTTTGTGTTGTATTCATTGTTAACACTCCTCTAATTTGTGTTCCTTTTGTTACCTGGCTAGCAGGGAAAAGGGGTCGAGGCTGGTCCTGACATGTCCCAGTGAAGACTGACTAGCTCAGTGGGGTCACGCCAGGTGCTGCCAGCGGATGTGATGGTAAGGTCCGTTCGACGGTCCAACTCGGTTCCTGCCTTACGGAAGCATATCTTCTCCCTGTCTGCCTCCAAGATTGCCATCAACGCAAAGTCACGATTAGACGTGTGTGGACTCTTCTTTGTGTATTGTTTTGTGTTTTTTGTTTTATTTTTTTTTTATTTAATTGTATTTTTTTTTTTTATATATGTTTTATATAAGAATGTCCCAGAACCCTTGTGTCATGAGAGAAAATGCCATTTACCGTTACTTCTGGAGGTGGAAGTAGCCCAAAGGAGTTTTATCCTTAACGTTACATGTATTTTGCACTTTGTAGATGTTTGAAGTGGCTTGGAGGAGCTTGATGCTGTTGTATATTTTTGTGCATTTTTAACTGCAGCTTCTCATGAGGAAGAACATGTTAAGCTTGTATTTGAGTCTTGCCTTTTTTTTCCTCTCTCCTTCCGTTGTTACAACCTGGCGTGACTGACCAGGCATTCCAGGTAAAATGGTTCTTTTCAGAACCTTTTTTTTTTTTTTTTTTTAGGGTTGGGTGTTGTTTTTATTTTTTTTGGAAAGGGTTGGTTAACTACCTCATCCTGGAGGCTGAAACTGCCCTATCTGTACTGTACATATGGAGACTTAATGCAAGCAGGGCTTTTTATATTCAACTTATGCACAAGGGCAACATCAGAGCCAATGTACCTAGTGTATTATAGTCCTTTTGTAATAATGCTGAACAGTCAGACTGGGCATGTGAATGACACTCGTGATGAGTCTAAAGATCAGTCTGAGCTGAGCGAGACGCCTGCCTCTGAGGATGTAGTTCCAGCTCGCGAGACAGGTGATGAGGATCTTGTTTGTAAAAGTTTGAGCTTGAGGAAGAAACTACTTTTGAGAAGCTTTAGCTGTGTTTCTCAAACCCTCGCCCCAAATGAATTTGCCTAAAGGCTTTTTGTTAGTTTGTTTTAAGAGCATGCGGTCCACACTGATGGCTGCTCGATCAATTTTGAAACCAACACCATCCCTTTTGTGAACTGCATGCCTGCTAGGCAAGCACAGTTCAGCGTTGTTTTTAACGGTAAGTCCAGAGCCGCTGCTTCCTCGTTCTCTCGACGGAGGCAGTTAGGCTAGTCTGGCAGACCGGAGATCAGCTGGGATCGATCTCAGTCCGTCTCCATCCCTGGCGCTGGTTGTGACTGGTGAGAGCGGTTCTGATGATGCCATTACCCATCGGTGTGTAATAAGAGCTGTGCTCAGGGCGGGCAGGACGTATGATGTCATTGAACTGGGCACACCATAGCTGCCTTTTCATCACATTTGATGTGATGGTTTATTAAGATATGCATCGTTTTGGGCATGTTATCGGTAACTTTAATTCTCTTATGCGCTCAAACAGGGTTTATACATTTTTAAAGGGATTCTGTTGATGTTTCAATTTTTTTTTTTTTTTTTTTTGGCGCCTCTTTAAAAGTATTGACTGGATTTTGGATATGACTGACTCCACAATTATTTCTGTATCACCATCAGACTTTTTTTTTTTTTTTTTTTTTTTTTTTTTTTTTTTAAATTAAAAAAAAAAACAAAAAACGGTGTTTTAAAGTACTGCTGCATAACAAGTGTTTTTGCATTCCTGCAAATAAATTTTGTAAAATGAAAAGGTCTGGCCTCGCTTGATGCTGTCTCCAGAGTGCTTCTGTCTAAACCTGTCTCACTTTATGAACGCATCTCATTTATTTGGTTTAGTTCGGTAACATTTGACTATACATGACTTTAAGGATAAATTTTAAAATCCTACTTTATCAAATTGATACTTAACCACTTTTTACTTTTGTGAGTGGTTTTGTATACTTTGCACCTTTGCGTTGTTTTCTACTGATTACTATTTGTCAAATTTGTAATGTCTGCATATTCAGTGGTTGTATTAGTCACTGATATATTACACAAACCTTGTAGAGGACTCGAGCCCAAACATGTTTGTGTCAAATAGCGTTTCAAAGCATCTAATTAAACTGTTAACCTAACAGCATTTTCCAAATTGACAAGCAATGTCACGAACGCAATATTGTTGATTGGGTCATAACCAGGCCATCTTTCCCAGTGAGGTGGTGTGCATGAAGAGAAGAGGAGCAAACGCAGAGCCTTGAGGAACACCACTGATTAGCTGATGGGCCTCAGACAGTCTTCCGCTCCAGGAGACCTGGAACGCTCTGCTGTGCCTTTGATGCTTCGGTCAGAGGGTGGACGGGAGGATGGTTTACAGTGTGAAAGGTCACATCATGCAGAATGAAGACATGATGTGTTTGATCTTGCCAGCTGAAGAGGTTCGACATTAGCAGCGCTAGACTTGCTGCAGGCTCAGTAGTTGCACAAACATGATTGGTTAGCATAACCTATAACTGACATTGTTTTGGAGTGACCTAGTTATTTAAGGTTGAGTTTATAACATTATACCTTAATTCCTTTGTTGCCAAAACTAACGGCAGCCTGTACAGTAGTTTGTTAACGTGTGTTTATACCACAGTTGACACAAAGCTCTCTTTGTGTTATGGTGACATCATGTGGTCAAGGTGAATGTGAAGCGATCACTGAGTTCCCACATCCAACCTCACCTTGAACACAGAACAAGTGAAAATCATGATGGAAACATAGCTGAGAGCATAATTTGAGTAGTGTCTGGGGCTTTTTAACCGGTAGATATCATTCTAGCTCAGGGTGTGGTGATATTTCTCCTCCCAAATCATAAATCCAAATGTTATCTTTTCAGTCGCATGGCCCGAATTTCCCCGCTCTTGCAGAATATAATTTTGAACATGACTTCTGTAATATGAATATGATACATTTGACAAGGAATTGGTGGGAAGAAACATTTCAAGCAAGAACGTTGAAGCAAAACTGTACTAAACACGGATATTAAACTGTAAGCCATTCAATAGTTATTCAAATACATTGATTAACAGATGATAATTAAATGTGTGGGTTACATATAATATGCAGTTATGCATATCAGTGATTTAAGTCCGGTTTAGTGTATTTTGAGCCTGGATAGCCTTGCAAAAGCAGTTTTGTGCCATTTCGGTGAACGTGAGGGCAGTTTTTGTGAAGATCAGAGGTTAAAGGTCTCATCAGGAATCTCAGTCTGGTCCTGAGTCGGGGGGGATGGAGATCCATCCAACAACATCTTTCATTATTTTACCCATGTAATGATAATGATGTCCTGTGTCTTTGACTTTCTCTTGGTTATTTGGCCAATATTGACAATCTCCTTCCTGAGTTGGGATTCTCTATACGTGTTCTTTTGTGTTAATGTCTGATGGATCTGCTCACTAGAGTTAAGCGACAGGGTGCCCTGGGCCAATTTAAGACTTCCTGTTGTCTTAAAGGCCTTTGTGGAATTCGGCTCCTCGTGTTTCAACTTTCTGATCAAATCCAAGCGTCTGATTCACTAAACATCCATCAATCTTGAGATCTAGCAGCAAGTTTGCTCAAACAACAATTCTTTCATGCCAGCGTCCATTGTTCTGATCTGCTTTAACCATTGCAGCCCCACACCTTTCAGCTATTGCTAAGCTGAACTCATTCGTCTAGCAGGCCATGAAGCTCAGATCAAGCCGATATCACCATCAACACACTTGCCTGAGGTAACGAAGCTACATTTCCACAGGTCACATGACAGCATTGTGTCAAGTAAACACTGTTTTGACCTATTCTTGTCTTAGGACAACTTTGAAAGGTTTTGATCCACTTCGAATGTTGACTACTGTATATGGTTTGCTGACAGCGCTCACTTTTGCAGCATCTTTACTCTTTTGTTGTTGCCTTGCTATTGTTTGTCAACCCTCTCTGACTTTGAAGATCCAAATGCAGAATTAAAAAAAAAACAAAAAAACAATGCCACCATCATGCCTCCGAGTTACACATGTACCTAGAAAGTCTGTCCATATAAACTTCCCTTGTCCATATCGCAAAGAGGACAACTCTTCAATAGAACAAAGTCAACCAGAACAAACACTACACAAGAAGGGTCTTGTTTAGAAATCATATTTATTGTAAAAAGTCCAGACTTTAGTCCGTTAACAGACACTGATGCTAAACATGTGCTGGGATCATAGTGCATTCAAGGCAAACACATTGAGCAACATACAGAGTGCTTCAAACAGGATTTGGATCAGCTGATGAACTTCATGTAAACAAGAGCAAACCTCTGGGAGATCAAGACGAGCCGCTAACGGATCCATCTGCAGCTCAAAAGCACCTCAGATAAAACACACCCAAGTGAAAATACAAATGAAAAAGATGTGAAGTGAGATCAGTGCAAAACAAACCTGCTCAAAACAAAACCACACACACACACACACGTGTCTGAGGAACAGCTGGGAGACAAACCATTGAGGAAAAGATCCGTCACACGTCTAATACCACGAAGCCTCATGTTAATGTGAACCAGTTACAGATGTTTTTACAGCAGGAGTTGCAATGTGAGCCTCATGAAAAGCATCAAACACTGAAAAGATCACATTAATATCTCAGATATATTAAACACAAATTTACATATTAGACATGATTGATTAGATTAGAATTATTAAAAGTGGCAGAGAGACAAACAATCTGATTGATACAACCAGAGTATGCATGTAGAGCTCTTCATGTCGAGCTTAAAAAAGGTCATTTTTCTCTTAGAAATTAAAAACACAGGCTCTAGAAGAGTCCTACAAGACTCACATCAACACTTGGCACTATGAGTGCACTCTAGAGCACCAAAAACCCTGTCTAAAAGTGTTAAAAGCTCTTTAAGATGGGCTCAGAAGCACTTCCTGAAGACGATCTGCGGGCCGAACTCCTCGTACTCGTCTGCACTGATCCAGGCACTGCAGAGGTCAGCCATGCTGGCCAGAGCCGCTCCGCCGCGCCACACGGAGAAGTCCCGGTCACTCGGGCTGCTGACCCGCACGCTCAGATCGGCCGGACACAGGAGACTCATCTCCTGCTGCAGACGCACGGGGAGCCCTGACAGCAGCGTGTTCCCGCCTGTGGCGCACACACACACACACACACTAGGGCTGTCAGCAACTGTTTTGGTAATCAAGTAATCTGTCAAATAAGACTGATGAATACAAATCAAACTACTATTTGGATTTTTTGTTGCAATAAACATTAAGTTACTGAATCTACAGGGACGTCAAATGCTTGAATCTGAAAGTTGTTTCATGTACAGACAGCACATACTCCTCCCTCTCAGAGATGCACACATTCACATACACGCTAATGTTGCCAGCGCTACTCTGATCCCGTAAAATCAACTTTACTTCTCACAAACGAGACATTAGCCGAACACTTGACTCTGCAGACAAATGCAGATAACTTGGTTATTAAAGAGAGGAAGCATGTGAATCATCTCCATCAACGGCTCAAGCCTCTGTTACGAACTGTTCGGTCTAAAAACCCATTTTGGAAGGCACTGGAGAAGATGCAGAAATAATCCTACTCACAATTACTATCGACACAATAGTATTGAATTATTAGAAAAATAATGCATACCCGAGGTGGTGAGGAGGTCACGACGCTCAATTATTCCTTACTTAATGTATATATTATATCTATAAAAAATATGAATCGCCTCTCTTTCTAGTCTCTGTGCACAGCCAGCATAGACTGCTCTGTCAGCTTCAGGAACCAGTCCTCCGTAA
>JAUMHR010000030.1:237629-256949 GCA_032361145.1 Enteromius fasciolatus
CAAAATCAACAAAGATAGATGCACAAAATATGCAGAACGACACTAAAAGCATTGCTGAAAATTGACCCTTTTCATGTTTCCAGGTTTCTCCGCAGCGGAAGTCGTCATAGTTGAGTTAACTTCAAAGCAGTGAATGGGAGAGTACTACAAATATTTATTCTGCGTTCACATTAACTCAAATAGGAAAACTCCACGATAGTGTTTTTATGACTTCCAATAAAAGGAAAAAAAAAATAGAGAGAGACTGATAACGGCAGTCAGAAGAGCGAACGATGTCAAATGTGCCGCCCCAAACACTCTTCATCAGCTCTTTGTAATTTGATGCACAGGTGATATAATACAAAGAAAGGTGTTATAAATGTGCACACATTTAAAAAATACAAATAAGAACAACTTTCAAGGATTTGTGACGCTGTTGACCGATAAACACGTCATCACAGGCTTGTGAAAACAGTTTATTGTGAGGAGTTTCCTCCTCCAGTGGGTGTGGCCAGAAGACTCCTTAAGAGAACGCTGTCCATCTGTTCTTCACTATATAAAAGCTTTGGCGTGTGTAGTTGTGGGACTATAATATCTTGTGTCAGACAGAGGTTGTAGTTCATTTTCAATGCTTTCTTTATAGATTTTCCCTTTCCTATGTTAATACATATTTCTGTTGTAACCTTAACCAGCCGTAATACGTTCTCTCCCCAATTGTTAAGGCACTGAGCCGGCACTATATTTATGCACATGAATGAACTGAATTGAATTCATTTAAGTAGGAGTTTAAAATAAAACATGCAAGTTCAGCCTTTTTAATATGATCTGTCGCTTGTGAACGACCCGAGGATCTGTTTCTGCAAAAAACAGAAGAGCAACCGTGCATCTGAGCTTTACCGTGTATCACAGGTAACTAACATTAGTTGCTGATCAGATGTAGTTCACAGCTAAGATTCTTCAATAACCTCTTTTGATCATCATCATCACTTGGTCACAAGTTCACAGGTTGCTCTGTCTGTGAACTGCTTTAGAGAGAGAGAGAGGGTCCACTTCTGCTTTCTGACCTCTGAACACAGATAGCGAGCGCTGAGATGAGCTTAAACTGAATCAGTCAGAGGTTCTGCAGGAGCTGTGTGCTTGCTGAAGAGTAATGACTTACCCAGCATGCCACGGTGTTTTAGGTCCATGTCTCTGGTCTCCGAGCGCATCTTGATGGCGTCTAGAAGGTCATCAGGACTAACCAGACCCGAGGGTCGCACCAGGCTCAGCATCTCGGTCAGAGTCATGAGTGGCAGACGCACAGCTAACATCACTTCCTGTGTGTCCGTGCCATCAGCGTTCTGCCGGCACCAGCGGGCCAAAGCCTGGAAGATGTCCCGCTCGCTTGCCGCGAATGAGTCGCGCTGAACAACAGTCAGCAGGGCCACCTGAGAGAAAACACGGATTACACCGCTGATGCTTCAGCCTGCGCCGTTTACATCACTCTTTTTCAACACACATTTAGAAGAGTCGCATGAAAAACGAGCGCTGGAAACATTAATTCACAAAAACGTTTTTATGCTCGCTGAAGGTGGTTTTGTAAATAAATTCCTCCAAGCACATCAATAAAGTTATGTTGCACTATGGGATGGCACAACCTGACTGTTTCTTCTGCTCACTCTAAGGTCCAAGTAATTTATATATGAAAATTAATATATGAAATAGCTTCTTCTACTCTCCTGTTGGATGAAAATGGTGCTTGTTTGCAAATTTTGTGCAACGTTGGAGAGAAACCCGGATATTGAAGTCGGTTTTTATGGCAGTGCTGTTGTGTTTTTATGCCTATGCTAAATATAATATGCTAACAGCAATGCAGTTGTTGTCCTACGACATTCTGTGCTGCTGTCTCACCTACTTTTAAGACTCAAAGAGGTTGACTCAAGGATGTGAAAAAAACGAGAAGAGCATGCCTGTCATACGATATAGGCTAGTCTTCGGATTTATTTGCTGTAAGCTTTATTACATTCATTAACTCTTGTATATTATGTCCAATTTACAATTGTGGTATTCAGGGAACTTCCCTCTCTTAACTAGGGTGTAGGCTACTTTATAAATATTTGCTTTGATATGTTATTTGTTATCATTATCCTATTAATTGCAGTTTACACGCACTGAACGGAATAATATCAGAACCATCCTCACTGAAGTTTCAGACTCACACAGTACCTTCGACAGTGCTAGCATAGCATCGTTCCTCAGCAGCTCCGGGGCGTGCCGGTCGATGTAGCAGCAGCAGGAGGCAGCGAGGGCGCTCAGCGAGTACAGCTCGGCCGTCTCCAGCACCAGGCATACGTTGTGAGAGTTGAGCACAGAGCTCAGGAACTCAGACGTGGAGTCCTCGAGCGGCTGCAGGCCGTAGCGGTGGGCCAGGCCCAGGAAGTCCAGCAGCAGCTCCTCTCGAGCGGCGCTCAGGCTGGCCCGGCCCGTGTACAGATACTGCAGCAGCATCCCGAAGGCTTCAGCCCGCGTGTCCTCCAGACGCACCTCGGCCTGCGCCGCCGACTCCTTCATCCCGCCGTACAGCAGAGCCCTGCGGAGAACACCACAACAGCCCGCTCAAAGAGGAGGAATCAGCAGAAAGCTGGGGCAGGGACACTAAAGTGAGTATTATAGAAATCTGAGATCTGGACAGATTTTTGAAAAACGAAGCTCTGACCTGGGAAGAAAAACAAGCTCAGAATTGAAACTGAAAACTGGCTTGGTTACATTACTAGCTATTGTTTCAATATATTATTAAATTGTAATGATTTTAAATAGCAGCATTCTTAAAATATATTTTATTAAAAATGCACAAAATAAATTTGATATAATCTTGATGCATTGTGATAATGAATTGAATCAAATCATTGACATAATTTTATATTTATTTTTAGTACCAATCAATTCATTAATTATTAAAAGTAATTCTCTCACTGTACATTACTATTATTGCTGTGGTGAAATGTTAGGAATAGTTCACCCAAAAATGAAAATTTTGTCATCATTTACTCAAGAAAGTTGAACACAAAGGAAGATATAGAAATCAATGATGACCCAAAACCGCCTCATTACAAACTTTGTGAGGAAATGATGATGGGATTTTCATTTTTGAGTGAACTATTCAGACAAAATCAAACACCAACTTAAGGATTCTCACTTCAAGAAGAATGCAGTAGTTGGCTGCCCTGCTGTAGTGAAAAGATTTATAAAAATGTGCATCTACTTAAATATTATTCTTAAGTATTACACAAGTAATTTGCGTTTTTATAACGCATAAAAAATTAATTGTGGCTCCTTAAAATCTGCAATGGGTGTGCTATTGATTCACACCTGCGAAACACATTTGTGTATTGAGAAGTCTGGGGTTTTCCCGCGGAATTGGCCCACATTAACTGATATTTAGTCCTGAAATGCAATTTTTTCATACCAGGAGAACCCTAATACAAAACATGTAACGTTATTTCACTCTGGAAGACGTCATGGTGAGTAACTGATGACGTGGTTTACATTTTTAAGGTCAGCTAACGTTAAGGCTTCAAGCTGATAAATCGAATAACTAGCCTCTTCTGACGTCGATGCACAGTAACGGTTATTGGCCCTAGTGAGGTGGTTATTCGCTCCACGGTCAGAAGGAGTCTGCTGTAACGGAGCTACGGTGGTTTTCTGCGCACAGAACATCGCCTGTAGGCGCACCTTAGAGGAAATAATGGCGCCTAAAGAAACGCGTCTACCTGAAGTAGTGGCATCTTGCCGCCAGAATGACGCGATGCGCGGGAAAGCGCTTGTGCTCCACCAGGAAGGTGACGTCACTGTAAAGCTCTCCCGCCACCAGCGAGCCGAGCTGCTCCGCCAGCAGCTGCCCGTGATCGATCTCCGCCGCGGAGGAGCTGCTGCTGCTGCTGCTCATCGCCGCTGTCGCATCCCGACGCTCGCCCCACCGCCGCGGCACTCGTAGATCTAGCTCAAACACGCCGCTGTTTCGACGCTGGCCATATTCTGGAGCGACGCTGATGATCTGCTCGTGACCCGGATGTTGATGTGCTTCTCGCGCAGCGCGCTCTGGCGGCTGGAAGCAGCGCCGCAGCTCAGAAAACCGAAAACCAACAAATAATATCTGTACTCCTGTAGTTAAGATAGGTAGGCGCTTACACATGCAGTTATTATTGTTTGAAATCATGATCCAGTAACCAGGTACCACGTGACATCCTCTATTTTAAGAGGGTCAGTAAGATAACTAAATGTAAAGCAAAAAAACTAAATTACATTTTAAAAAGACAACCACAACTGAATAAAACATTTTTTTTAGTTCCATCACATACAAGTACAAAAATAAAAAATAGAGGTATATATTTCAGAATAAGTGTACATATCTCTATGAGAACAATAACAAAACAAAATAAAAAAAGTGCCATATATATATCTCTTTGTGATCTCATATTAGAGTTACAAAATATATTTTAATAACTGTTATAAAATGTAATATATGATGGTTTCTTTTGAAATATTTTGACTAATAAATACAACATTTGTCTAAGATTAACAGAATAATAATGTAAATCTGTTCATCAAAAAAAAGGAAAGTAAAATGACATAAGGTTCTAAAAGAAGGGCTTTGTTTATTTTTTTGTTAAAACATTTACTGAATAAAACATTTTAGGAAGCTTATTTCTGACAGATATAGTAACGTGATAAGTTACATTAGAAATGAGTAGGGCTTTGAACATTTCAGATGCAGTGTGCTGAATTAAAAACAAGTGCACATGAAACCTGCATCATCCCTGACAGATGTGCTGTATGTTTATTTCATAACATTATCTTGTTTTGCTAATGTTGTGAAATAAACATACAGAACAGTACCTTAATCTGTCTTTATTAAAAATGTTATATTTTCTGCTTGAAGCTACGGTACTGCAGCAATGTTTTGACCTGTTCTTTTGGATGGTAAAATAAATAAACCCCCAAAATACACCAGTCAGAGATGGAATAAATAAAGAGTTGTATAATATGCCCATTTACAGGGGAAAGTGTGAGTAGATTTCAGTCACATACTTCCAGTCAGTTCAGGCCCCATTCACAGCAAAGAGGTAGAAATAAGTTTGAAGTACTAAGATGAAATATCAACAGTCTGTGAACATTCAGTCGACACTCAAGCTACTGGGAGCCATGCTCAGAAGAGATACGCAAATGAATATATATGTATGCAGTGTTCATTCTTTCAATAAAACATGCATCAATAACTGCATGATTCCGTTTTCTCTTAAAATATATCAGGAACTTCAAGCTAATGCTACTGAGGTGAGACTGGTCTGCAACAGTTACGCCTGTAGTGTTTCTCACTGCTGGCCATTAGGAGGCGCTGTTTAGTTTCTAGTGACCTCAGGGCTGATCAGCCCCTTCAAGACATATGATTGTTTGTGAAGGTGCTGATCAGTTTTCTCTGAATATTATGGTATGTGTGTTTCACTTTCAGTTCCAGCTCTGGACAGTATAATCGTTTCATCTAAAGATAGGTGGACGTGTTTTTTATTTCGTGACAGGGCAGATCAAACAGCGCAGAAACGTTCTTTATTTTTAATATCAGATTACATGTTTAAAACAGTTCATGTAGAAATCTGAAGACTTCAGACGTCTTCCACACTAACGACACGAAAGCAGAATCACTGTCCAGAAGGGAAAAAAGTGCAGTTAAAGTACTTAAAGTGCTTATTTTCACACACTAATTCTGCACTGAATATACTAAAAATCAATCTATCAAGATAATTGAACCTACATCTAAGAGACCAACTGTAAATATGAGCTAAAATGTGCTTCTAACATTTTCTCTGTAAAAAAAAAAGAAAAAGTGTATGAAACGTGTTCAAGTCTATTACAAGTTAAACAGATTTTATTTTAAAATCACATTTTAGTTCATATTCATGGTGTTCCAGAAAAACACAGCCGAGTACACCCGATTTTAAGATTATTTTAAGAAGTACTAAAGAATGTTTTACATATATTAAGTTTCAAATTTGTGAGTAAAAATAAAGCACTTTAAGTACTGTACATTGTGGAAGTGCTGGGTTTGACCACAAAATTCACAAATGAACATACGTTTATGTAATTATTCACAATTAGATATTTCTAACAAGTAGTAACAGACTCGTGTTAATAAGGATGAGGGTATGAATTACAGGATACAAAACAAACCCTTACCTTTTTAATGAACGTAATAATACTTTTTTTACGTATCAAAACCAAAAGAAAGATCATGCTACTGTACAAATAGAAAAGTAATCATGAACTTAAATAACAGATCAGGTAGACTTTTTCAGACACAGTAACAAATTTACAGAAACAGTCGTGTGTGTGTTTTTTTTTATAACTAAGCTCTTTGAAGCATCATGGTGTTTACTGGAAATGTGTCCATGTGTGGTAGAGCTCTCAGGAGAGAGAAAAGGCCTTAATCCAGCTAATCTGTAATCTCCTCACCCATGAACCCACTGTGTGTGTTCAGATCAGCGCTCGGCGGCTCGAGGTCTGTGCCTCTGCCGTCTGCTCTCATGGACACTGTGACTGCTCTGTGAACAAAAAAACACAAAACACAGTAAGAAAACTCAAGAAAGAAATCAAAAACCAAACGGTGTTATAAAACTCTTTTAAAAACAACGATGCTGATCTGTCAAAGCCTCGTCTGTCTACAAAATGTCTAATTAGCTTTGAAACCTGAGAGTTAGTTGAACACTTTAAGTTGTAAAGTGTACTTTATTAGGGGTTGACAGCTAGCTAGCATGTAGGGCATCAGGACAGGTGAGTCAGCGGGGCTCCAGACAGGTGCACAGATGCTAATCTACAGGGATTGAGTTGAGCCTCCTCAGATTAACACGGCTGATCAGATTAACATGGAATGAGGGTCCAGTTCTGTAGACTCACAACCCCTTATTTCAAACATTTACTGTCATGTAAGACTTATGTGCTGTTGGATAAATATGTAAAATATTGTAAATATGTAAACTTCCCCATTAACCTTCTATTTCTTGTCATCTCAGAGAGCCTGTTATTGTTGTTGACATCCTGTCTTTTTAACCTATGATTATGAAGATTGTAAGCATATCAGGTTCCTCCAGTTCTTCTGGGCTTCTGAAGGTTATTCCCCTTGACTGACATCACTTTTATATGAAGATGAAATATGTAAAGTTCATACAGTTACACATCATTTTTGTCAGAGACCTTTGAAAGATTGAGGTTGACAAACAAAGATTTCTACAAAGAGTCGTTGTGCTTTCATGATGGCTCATTTTCCATAACCAAATGAAAATGTAAATTTGTAAAATTTAGTTTAACATAGTGTGACATCATTAAAAAAAAAAAACACACACATCGATGTTCAATTCAATATTCACATTCAACATTAATTGTTGGATTCCTTCTTTAAAGAAATACAGTTGGTTGAATGCAGTAACTATGCTGTTTACAGTTTACAGGCAATTTGCAATAATATAAAATATGTTTTACAGGTGTGAGATTGTCAGCACAAACACAACTCATCCAAACATAATTTATATTCAGATTGACAGGTTTATTTTTTACAGGATATTATTGTAGAATAATTAGAATTGAGTCGCCATGGCATATTTTGCTCTACTAGAAATTGTTTTTGTTGGTACACGAATGTGATTTACACTGCTGCAGCATGGCAAATGCTTTCATTTTTTATAAAATATTTCTAATGTCCTAAATGGATTGTAAACATTAGATACCGGATATTCTTAACATTGTAAGTGGTGATTGTTTTATGGCAAGATAGTAGGAATCTTCACAATGACAAATATGCTGAGGGAAGGAGATGGGTGTTTGTTTCCTAAGATTTAGTAGCTATAAACAAGTAGATAGCCTATAAACTAATTTTCGACTAAACGAAACCACAGTTGTGTTGGTAAAGGCAGATGATTTAATCAACAGGCTTGCTCATCTTCCACTGTTTTTGTATCCGGTGCATCTGTTGTGTCTGTTTGTAGGTCACCTACTGCACTAAATCCTTGAACTACTCAGTCATAAATTTGCTGTTTATTGAATGCAGTGGCACTGAGATACTCACCCCTCACTGGTCAAAGGCGTGACATCATTGTCCTGGCCCTGTTGGTTTTTGGGATTAGGCAATGACTGTGACTGCTCACTGTGGGATGACCTTTGACCTGACGGACTGTGTGCCATAAAAGAAGGTTGAATACGAGTCGTTGTCAATCTTCCTCTGGCAGGTTCTCCCCACGGCCTAGGTAAAGTAGATGTACATGAACGTGTCCATGTCTGAGCGAGAGATGTGTTCTCTTGACAAAACACGGCCCGAGCTTCAAAAAACGATTGCGACCCAGAAGCGGGGAGGCAGTTTTCTTCAGCCATTGCACATCTGTGTATGCTAGCGATGGCAGATGTTGTGGATGGAGTCCACCTCCCACTGGGAGGGCAGGTTGTGGATGGAGGACTTGGCACTGTGTGGTGCACAGTGGGACAGGAGGGTGGAAGCCGTGCCCTTGAGACCGGTGGAGTTTTTGGAGGAAAACATTTCGCCTGCATACTTGCATTCTCACCCTCATTGTGGTTTTCACATTCTTGATAAGGCGTGGAACTGTGCAAACCTGCATTAGTCGGGGCTGCTTTGGCAGAAAACTCTGCCAGCAGATCAACAGATTTGTGAGATTTCTGATCAAGGGTGTGTGCTGAAGAATCCACCTCAATACCTTTTTTGTATTCCTGTTCAACGAAGGAACCCAGCAAAGCATCTTGCCTCACAGACTGAGCTGTTGAGAAGCTCATGGAGCCTCGCTGTCTGCTTGCCCGGTTGGAGAGCACTCTGCTCTGCACATTGTGAGCCCCCTCCTCAGTGGGCAGCCCTAAACTCCCTTCGAATGAGTTGTCCATGAGCATCTCGGGGGGTGGAGGTGGGAGGCTGTCTATGTCCAGTTGCTCAGGTCTGGGCTCAAGCAGATGGAGGCTACTCTTGATATTCCCACTGGTGGTCAGCACTCCTCTGCCGTTCGGCAGCAGTGGGAGAGTGCATTTCTTGTTGCCCCTGACTCTTGTTGGTTTTTGGTCTAAAGGACTTTGTGTTGAATTGTCCTCTACCCCTTGACTAAAAGTACTAATAAGCCTCTTCACAGCATTTCTTCCAGGTGGTTCTGGAGCAAACTTTGGAGGAGAGCCTGGTGGTACTGCCCTAAAAGGTCCTTTGCTGCCATACTGGAGGCCGTAGTACCTGGCTGCGCACTGTCCTCCTGATGAACTTCTTCTAATCTTTGTGCAAATGCGAGCACCATGTGCAATTTCTTCTGGCAGGTTTTTTTTCCTGCTCCAGTGCAGAGTTTGGTTGCTCCTTGGGTTTCCTTGTTGCTGGTTAGGAACCAATCCTTCTACTTTGCTACACAAACACTCCGCGGATTGAGATCGCTTTGGTCCCCTTAAATGGCGGTGCTTTAGTTTCACCTGAAAGGTATTGTCTGCCGTTTTGGGCCGTCTGTTTTTTCTGGTCTTGACCTGGTCTTGCTTTTGTAGACTATCCAGAACTGCAGGACAGGTGGAGTCTGGCTCAGAAGACCCATTTATTGTTCCCCTTGTCTTGTCGGTCAACCTTCCACTGACTTCATTCTCAAGTTCTGCATCCTCCTCCTCATCCTCATTGTAGTCATCATCATCATCATTATCCGTAACCTCCTCATTGGCATTAAGAAAAGGCTGATCTGGAGAGCAAGTGTTTGCTCCTGACCCGGAGCTGCCTCTGCTTCGACGGAGACGCTCCGAGCCATTCTGACACTCGTTGTCTGCTCCTATGCCGCTGTCCTCACTGTGAAGAGCAGAATCTTCTGGACTTGGTTTCCTCAGAGCAGCAGCTTCCACACAAGACAAGACCTGCTTCAGGCGCTCTTCGGCCACATGCTTAGCAAGCAGCTTCTCTCCTAATATCTGAGACAGTGACCCGTAGTACTCAGCTAGTTCCTGTAAGGCTGAGTCGCTCAGGCATTTTACAGAGTCTCCCACAGAGACCATTTTAGATGTAGAGTGAAGAAGCATCTGCTGCAGCAGTTCGGAAGGAAGCTGGGAGAAATTTTGTTCATTGTTGGGTTTGGTTGTTGTAGGTGGATAGTCTTTAAGTGAAGCAGGCCATTTCATGTTGTGTCCATGCTCCCCCAGCAGCTGCTCGCCCTCAGCAGCCATTTCTTCCAAAGCCTGGTTAATCTCTTCATAGTGCAGGACTACCGATGCTACTGTGGTCTGTACAGAGAGATGGGTCTCAGCAGCCTGGCTCAAGAGGCCTAAAAGAGACTCATATTTTGATATGCTGGGGTTCAGGTACGCATAGGCTGCCTGGTGGGCTTTCAGTATGAACTCTGCCTTTGACTGCGTGTAGGAATTTTTTCTTAGTCTATGTTTCCTTTGCTTTCTCCGCTTTCCTTGATTAACTTTTGTCCTTATCTCCTCAGTTCCTTCTATCTGGTTTTCTAAGAGACCATCTTGTGCTATTTGTCCATCCTGAGTGTGAACCACATCCAGCATCTGCTCAGCAGCATCTTCTTTGACTGTGACAGTGGCATCTTGAACTACATCAACTACTGAGGATCTCTTACCTTGCACGTATTTTCCATTTTCTTGTCCCTCTGTTGCTGTTATTCCTTCTGTGGTGCTAACCTCTGCTTTGATTAGAAGTTGCGTCCCATCAGCAAACAGTTCTGCGTTCTTGTTTTCTGGTGATGCAGACAGTATAGCCTTTTTACTAAAAAGCTGACCTTTAGAGGGAGAGCAGCCCATGTTGATGGGACAAATCTATTCCTTTTGATCAGTTTTATCGACTGCAGGTTTGAAATGTTGTGTCAGAAATCCTCAACTTGGTTCTTGTTTGCGCACCATAGCAATGGTCACTAAATTCCTTAACTGTCCGAGTCCACAATTCCTGTCCTGCTCTATTTCTTTGACCGTTTTCAAAATTTACCACTGCCCGGTTGGTGTTTTGTATGCCATAGAGAGCCCAAGACTGAAGTTTCCAGTCTTTCCCACATGCACATATGGTCAGGCTACAACAATGAAGCGCATGCGTAAGACCATAAGCTCATCTTGCTAATAAGATAGCCTGCTGTTACCTCATCTTCTTTTTTCTACTCCTGTTTAATTCTGGTTAAATTATCAGTATGTGAGTGTTACAAACAAAATATATTGCAAAAATTGTAAGTGACTTCAGGGTTTTTCTAACGTGGTTACAATATTCATAAAAAATGTTTAGTTACTGTTTCAATTTAGTTTCTATGCTTTATGAACAAACAACAGTAGTGCAGATTACATAAAGTTCAGTGTGGCTTGGAGCTGGAGCTTTTCTAGTTGTTTACTTCTGACTGAAATCCCCCTGGGTCTCTGCCAGTAATGTCTGCAATCTGCTGACAAAGATGAGGATTCAGAACGAATGATCCAGCAGACTCCAGATAACAGCATTAAAGTTCAAAGCTCAAATTAGTTTTTATCTTTATTAAAATACAAGTTGTATAATTTATGTGCTATGCACCAAATGGGGTGCGGTAAGGTGGGTTCATATTTTTTTGTGATTACCAACAAACATGATATAATGGCATTAAGTAAAGGCCAACTTCTACAAAGGTTTTTAAAACTGTTAAAACTGCTTCAGACTGAGCTTGTTGTTTAAAAGTTAATTTTATTTTATTTTTTTAATTTAAAGACTTTGAAGACGTGTGGAAGCATTAATTCTGAAATGTATGGATTGTCTTGCCAATGCAAATCCTAAAATATAATGATTTTTTTTGTCCTCTCGCTTTGTAAAAAGGGGAAAAGAAAGTAATACCTGAGATTCAGAGAGGAAGGTGATTTCCCCTTGTTATTAAGAAGCAGCGGAATTATCATGTTAACTTCAGGATGTTATCTGCTCAGTTTAAAGCTTTGCTAGAGATACTAGAGCCACATATTTAAAAGGAGACAACCAATTTCTGTGAGCTCAGTGTTCATGGATATTTACAGTGCTTTGTGCTGCGAGTCAAAGTGGATCAACTTGACAATCATCATTCTGGATTTTGGCATTAACTTGTACGGTTGTCAAAACACCTCTCAAAATGCTTGCTATGGATGTGAAAAAATGCAGAAAATCAAACCCGTTCTGATTTTTTTTATGTCAAATGAAAAGTTATGGAGTCAGTGTGAAAACCTGTTTGACATGAAGTGACCTTTATTAAGGCATATGTACATTTAATTACAACATAAAATAAAATGAAAACATTTACTAACCTTCTGTTTTATTATTATTATTTATTTTTTAACTGATAATTACATGATTAAACTACTTCTTTTAGTATGCACATCTATGTACAAATTACAACAAAAATAACATCCAGCGCACTAAATATTAATTTTAACATGTTTGCAATACCATCTGAAGCAATTTATGCACCGTTACACTTAACTAATTCATAAATGCGAAGTCCCTGTTTAAGTAAATGTGTAAAAATGTACAAAAATACAGCAAAAAAAATGTAAAACACCCTTTTAGCAACTTTTAACAATGAGTACAGTATTGGTACATTTAGTATTTGTTAATTGGAAATTCAGTTGCTACAAGAATGAATTTATTTTTATTGAGTGGTGTGTCTTTGTCTCAACTTGGGATGGTGGGAAACT
Organism: Enteromius fasciolatus; assembly: GCA_032361145.1. Lineage (NCBI taxonomy): Eukaryota > Metazoa > Chordata > Actinopteri > Cypriniformes > Cyprinidae > Enteromius > Enteromius fasciolatus. Next base: position 250,269 of record JAUMHR010000030.1, read on the forward strand.
GTTAGGTTTATACTGCCTTTATTTGTATTTAATAAGTCCACAGTATTTATAGAACTGGAAACTGTGCTGATCTCTATCACTGATGATCCTACACCTTGGTGTGGAGTGATTCGAGCCGCCTCATTTAATACAGTAATATTTGCATTTGCTGTGTCATCATTAACACGTCTAGCCAACCTGGCTATGATTAAGGCCCTTGAGTTCTCTGACAGCTCCCACAGGACTATGTAGCACTTTGGGACAAAATGACAAAACAGTATGCCATAAGTGGAGGCCAGGATGGCTGAAGCTTGAACAATGTGCCGCTGATCTGTCTTGTTTCTGTCAATATAAATAGGAATAAAGCAAAGCCAGACAAACAGATGAATCAACATGCTGAAAATGATGACACCAGTCTCGTTGAAATCATGGGGGACTTTTCTACCCTTGAAAGCAAGAAAGAAACAAATGAAAGCCAATAGAGCTATGTAACCGTGCATCACCCCAAAACCTACAATTGAGCCCTCGTCACAGACAACATATTTTTCCAAGCCAGTCCCAGGCCACTTTAAATCTGGCCGAGGAGTTTTGAAAATCAGCCAGAACAAAAGGATGGCACCTTGAGCACCGGTAAGCAGGACCAGATTGATAAGAGGCTTATATAGTTGTCTTAACCTGTGCTGCCTGTCCGGATCGAAAGCCATGAAAGCCAGGAAAGTGCGGTAGGCTTTAACCAGAATGCATGAAACGCACAGAGTCAAACCGAGACCATACACGGCCTGCTGTGCCCGACACAGATGCTCGTTTGGCTTGCCTATGAACATGATGACGCTGACAAAGCTGACCGCCAACCCCAATAACATGAAACAAGACATTGTTCTGTCCGCTGTTTTGATTACTATTGTGTTTCTGTGCACATAGAAAATGATGAGTGAAGTCAACACTAGAACCAAGCCTATTGCTGTAGCCGCTAACAGAGCTATGGGATAACTGTCCTTCCAGTCCAGATACTTCTCCACGAATTTCCTGCAATTACTGTCTCGCTTATTAGACCACATTCCATCGCGACATTTCAGGCATTCAGGTAGATCTGAAAGAAAAAATGAGATTTATCAGTCATCAGATTTGTAGATTTGTAGTGTCAGTCAGGTAAAGTGCAGAACTAGATTTATGTGTCTTGTACTACACCACACTGTCTGTTTTAGTATAATTATTCATACTCTAATATGTAGTTCACCTATACATTTGTTTTGGTAAAATGTGCAATGATATACAGCACTGCTTCATGTTTGGGGTTTCCTTGTTACTCAGTCTCTGTGGGTTTAGCTCTCATGTTTCCATTGTCTTTTGTCTGTGTAAGCTGCTGTTAGGTAAATTTGTTTCAAGGTCATGCCAAGTCAAGTCTCTGTCCATCTTGTATTTGTTCATGTTTTGGATTTAAATGAACTGCACTTAGGTTCAGTGGAAATTGGTTAGGGTACAGTAAACACATTATATGTGTGGTTTTGAATCCTGGCCCTGTGGACCCCCGCTCTGTACATTTGGTTTGTTTCCCTCATCTAACACACTTTGTTCAATTCAGGAATCTCTCTCCTAAATAGCTGATGATATGAATCAGGTGTGTTTTCACCAAGGGAGACATGCATGCATCCCTGCGACTAGGATTCCACAGGACCCTGGGAAAACCACTGCATTGTCTTGATTAAACAAGAGGATAGGTGTAGACAGTCACACTGCTAGAAGCAGGTGATCAGGGCAACTTGTATGTGTCTTAAGTCTAGTTAATTTTCAAGCAAGAAAAAAAAAAACTCAGAACATGAATTGTAATTACCCCATTCATTAGTATAGTATCCTTCACCACAGTCAACACAGTTGTAGCAACAGGGGATCTTAGATTGGTTCTTGGCAGTACCAGGTGGGCAAGACTCTGAGCACGTGGAATTGGGGAGCTGGAGGAAAATAGAGAGGTATGCTATAAATGGTTAAAAAAGAGCTTGTATCTGTGGACAATTATTGTCAACTGTTGACAAAATCTCTGGAATTGAAAACAGCACCACTCACTGTGTTATTTATCCACTGGAATTGACTGAGGATCTCCACGTTTCCATTTTTCAAGAGGAACTTCCCCACAACTTCAATAATGCGTCCATCGTTATTTTCCCTCCACATTATGAGGTCATAACCATCCGCAAAGTCACCATTTTCATCGAAAGAATACGCATTGCCATCAAGTGTGAAATTCACTCTGCGCATACTTTCCAGTAGCTGCAAAACAACGTAAGCGTCCTCGAGATTAAAAGAATTCCTTGAGCAAGGTTAACGGTTTTACATGCTTCTTACAAGAATTCTCCATTTACTCTAATGGTAAAAATTAAGACATACATACGTTACTGTTGAAAAGTGTAATTATACTGTAGCAAAATCATTCTGATACTAAAACGTATCATAATTTTATTTACAATACAAATTCTAATATTGTGTTAAATTCTTCACTTTCAAGCTTTAAACATGTCAGATCCTCACTGTAAAGCGTTGGCTTGAGAAATCTCACCTGCCAGGGTGGGAAGTTGGCCTCTCCTGAGCAGGCAGTCTCATTGCATGCCAGCAGTGCCCTGAGCCCGTGAGCGAAAGCATATATGGCCACTCGCTCTCTGTAGGCCTCTCTCAGGTCCACTGCCTGCAGCAAGTCATCTACATCACAGGTGGAGGGCGACAGCGAGCAGTTCAGCCTCAACTGCTTGTACTCTTCTATGAAGTCATTTCTTGCTCCTGGCGTTGGCCTGAGGTTCTTCAAGTACTCTTCAAACCCTGGAATAATTCCCATGGAAAAGGAAAAGCCAAAGATTTCGCCCACTTTGTTGATGTCTTTCATCTCTGTTAAATAGCGGTTCATAGACCAGGCATCACTCGCAATCCAAATTCTGCTTGTGTTGGTTTGGATCATCTCCTTGAAAAGCTTCTCCACCAGCTGTGGCTTCAGAATGAGCAGCACGACCTTGGCTTTAGATTTTTTAATGCTCTGAGCAACGGTTTTGATGTGCCTATCGATATCTATGTGGTCCAAGTAGTGTGGAACCACTTTCTCAAAGTCGGCACATACTTTTCCCTCTGACTCTTCAATGAAGCTTTGGTATGCTGCTCTGCCGTAGTCATCATCTCCATACACAACACCGACCCAGTTCCAGGAGAAATGAGACATGAGATTGACCAGCGCCCGAGCTTGGTAGATGTCACTCGGAATCACGCGCATGAAGGACGGATAACGCAGTTTGTCGCTCAGGGTGGGAGAAGAGGACGAGCAGCTGACCTGTTGACAGATAAACCTCATGCGTTATTTGTCCGCAATTATTATTCAGGTAAACGTTCACTTACTAAACATTAACAAATTACCTGAGGAAGCAGGTAGAGGCTGAGAAGCTTGGCTATAGCGATAGATAACTCTGAGTATCTTTCACCCAGAAGAGTTTTCACTGGCGGACGGAAGTCTGTGTAGTCCATGAGGGCCGGCAGAGATCCGTTAATAGCCAATAAACTTTCCACACAGTGCAGTGCTTTGGTGGGAGATGCGCAAGGATCACAGACTTCATATCCCAGCTTAATTCCCGGAAGCAATGTAGAGTTATTTATTTTTTCAATCGTGTAGATGGCGCTCAGTGACTGTAGAAATGTGGTCAAATCAAAACTGCAAAAAAAAAAAGAAAAAAAAAAGAGACTTCTTAGTTGTGCATTAGTTAAAGTGAACAGCTGTCCCCATTTTCTGGGGATAGTCAGAGTTTGTGGTGGCCCTCTGGTCCCTGGAAATGGCCCTCCATTTACTGCAGATTCAAAGTATAGTTTAAGTATGAATATATTTGCAGAAAGCACAATCTTTGTGCTCAGAGTGATTCTAGAACAGAGAGTGGTTCTCAACTCTAGTCCTGAAGTACGTCAACAGTCATACTCCAGGGGTTGGACAAAATAATATTTTATAAGGATTAATATCATTTGTGTAGTCTACAGTAAAATGGCAAACCTTGCAATTGTATTTTATTTAAATTTTCGTTATCTATATTCTCTAGGTTGTATTTCTGTATAGCATTGGTGATTGTCAGATGTCCAAAAAGGACAATTCATGGGAGCCTGTTCAGCAGGACCCTCTGCAACCTTAACAGTCTTGACAATTTTGATTGCAGACATGAAACATGGCAAGACTTCATCTGCAAAGAAAAATGTGGGTGAAAACTGAAAGTGAATGACAGGCACTGTCGAGCACTAACAAAGCTTGTGTTCGAATAACTACAGCACAGTGTCAGCAAACCTCAAGATTCATTGAAGATCTTGTTTCTACCAAAACCAATTACAGAAAACTTCACAAAAGAAACATCAATGAACAGCTTTAATCCCAGACACCAAGACACCTGCAGCTGGAGCACAAGATGAGCATCTGGTCAGACCTGACTTACATGACCAAATCACTGTAAAAATTTCTGGAGAGAAGAGAGAACAGATCCTACATCTCTAAAACACTGGCAGATCTTCTGAAGGACAAAGAAATCTGAATCTATTCTAAAAATGCCGGAAGCTTTACAGGCAGGTGATGCAAATAATGCCTATTTCCCAACTGTTTGCATTATTTTGTCTAACCCTTGCATTTCTGAAAGCATAAATTGTTTTGCTATACTATTTTAAGCCGTTTGCCATTTGCAGTAGTTACTGTTTTTCATGTGGTATTTGGTAAATTGCATTAAAACCAGCTAGGATCAGGTTTACCTGCAAATATCTGTTAGTAAAAGGTCGCTGTGATTTTGCCAAGTAAGACATGATCCTGGATCGACATTACTGTCCAAAAATATAAACTTATCCCAATCCTTACCCTTAAACCTACCCCTACCCGAAATGTATGCCTAAAATCAGTGAGAAATGATAGCTGATTAACAAGGGTGTAGAAGCACCTAACTATGATTATAAGCCTAAAACAAATATTTCCAGAAAAGTTATTCCTCGATTCTGATTGGTTGATTAGAATGTTGTTCCAGGATCAACAAGGATGTTGATCCAGGAACATCTTGTACTTGGTGAAATCACACTAACCGTTAGTGTTAGTGCTGTGCATGTTACCGTTAATAGTGCTGTGCATGAAACATACATCTAACACGCAGAAATGTGTTCTCCTTGTTTTTTAATCATCAACTATAGATGAAGTTTCAATAATGTATGTATCACTGCGTTAGTAAATGTTGCTGGTTTACATTTTAGAATTTTAGATGTCTACAAGTAATAGCAAGAATCCAAAAGAACTGATTTTTTTTTTTTTTGCTGTACATTTGGGGTTAACAGCATTTAAAAACCAAGTACATAGTACTCACCCAGAACAAACGAATGGCTGTGGTTTAGTTCGTTTGTAAAGGTTGATTACTCTAGAGTGGATCGAGCTCAGAATCGCGCAGTTAACGTCTCCTTCCAGGTAAGCTCCGCTCAGGGGGCTTTTACAGTGGACCCACAGACCCGAACACAGCAGGATCAGGCCCAGCACACAGAGCTGAAGATGGCTCCTCATCATGGCCAGTGTGTGCAAACGGACTGTCAACGGCCTATTTATTGTAAAACTGGTTCTGCTTTTTGGGTGACGTGAGTCGGAAGGCTGGTTTTGGAGGTGACTCTGACTGAACTTTACCTCTGATATGCTTCTGTAGGATTTCCCATGGGCAGAAAAACAGAAGTGGAGAAATCCACCTGCTCAGTCAGATTTCTGTCATCCTTGATGGAATGTGGACTCATTCTGCAGGTTTACAGTAAATCGGCTGTTTTCTTTTCATTCACGGTGATAAGAGATGATGGCTAAATGCCGAAATGCCAGAAGCTGTTTTGCGAGCCGAGTCTTCAGGATCTGGTGCTTTAGTAGATCTGAAACACTCAGGTATCAGTTATGATAGATCAGCATTCATATAGTTTATGTGCATTAAAATAGATGCGTGAGCTTATAAACTTGTATATAAAGGTCAGCCGCAGCGCTTAGAAAAAGACACGACCAAAGATAAATATGGTGACAATGAGACTGAAAGAAATGACAAACCAACAAAATGAAGAGATGATTAATAAAAGTTAAAATAATTTTAAAAAAGCAGTGAGAATAAAAAGAAAATGAATACAAGCAGAATGTTACCTTAATAGAGCTTTTTCACAATGTGTTGGAAGTCATAGCTGGGGTGAATTGAAGAAGACCAAAATATATAGCCTATATATATGTATAGAATTCCCATTTGCTCAAATAGCAAAACAAAAACAAGTAATGGCAGCCAGAAGAGAGAACGGTGTCAAATTAAACATTACTCTCATAAACTCTGCAGTAGAAACACCCTCACATTAGCCTTAACTGGTTTTGTTCTTTTTTGTAATTTGGTGCAAAGGGGATATAACACAAATAGTGTTATACATCTACTTCACGAGTTCACCCTTAATAATCTGATTAAGCAATATTAAGCATATTTTGTCATGCTGTCCAAAGACAAGAGATTAAGAGTGAAGAGTTGAGGTGGAGGAGGGATGCCGGAAGTCGTAGTACACGGGTAAGTAGGCTGTGAATATATATACATGAAACTAGCTAGTTAAGGTGATTAGTTAAACGAGTTACACCTGTGCCTAATTGATAGATTATCTGATTGTTCTCCTCCCAAATCTTAATAAAAAAATTTACGATGCTGAAGCATTGTCACAGTCTTGTAA
>JAUMHR010000030.1:299328-312085 GCA_032361145.1 Enteromius fasciolatus
GCAGCCGTCGCATCATCCAAGTGGATGCTACACACTGGTGGTGGTTGAGGAGAGACCCCCCCACATGATTGTAAAGCACTTTGGGTGTATAGCAATACACAGTAAAGCGCTATAGAAATGCATCATTCATTCATTCATTCATTCATTCTGAAGGATTTTGGATTCTGCATGAATGAATGGTCTCTGATCTCTTATCAGCTGTTCTCCAAACTCTTTGGGCATTACAAGAGAAAACTCAGGGCTGCTATCTTGGAAAAAGGATGTTGTAATGATTGAATGCCAATATTTGGGGCCAATATAAACTATAGAAAACATTTATTTCACAGTGAGACTTTCTCAACTGGGTTACTTTAATGATAAGTTAGAATTTTGTGTATTTTTGGAATTAAAAAAGATCAAAATTATAAACGAGCACTGTTGAGAGCCAGTGTAACATGATAAAGAGAAGAGTAATGTGAACTTTTTTGGCTCACTCTACCACTCTCGCTGCTGCATTCTAGATCAGTTGCAGAAACTAGATAGTGCATGTGGGAAGGCCCACCAAGAGAGCATTACAATAGTCCAGTCTGGAGAAGAATTGATAAACAGAAGTGTTCTGTATGTTCTTTTTGGCTCATTAAAAAATATCTTGCTGTCATGTACTGTATTAATTGTAAAGGTTTGATAGAACTGGCTGGAAGACCTGCCAAGAGAGCATTGCAATAGTCCAGCCTGGACAGAACAAGACCTTGAACAAGGAGTTGTGAAGCATGTTCTGAAAGAAAGGGCATGATCTTCTTGATGTTGAATAAAACAAATCTGCAGGACTGGGCACATTTACTGTAGCAATGTGATCCGAGAAAATCAGCTGATCATCAATTCTAACTCCAAGGCTTCTGGCTGCTTTTGAAGGAGTTGTGGTTGATGTGCCTAACTGGTTGGATAAATTGTGATGAAACGATGGGTTTGCAGGAACCACAAGGAGACAAGATAATTGAGAGGTCCTTCATTCAGCAACAAATGTATGTTAGACAAGTTGAGATGTGAGCAACTATTGTCGGATCATCAGGATGGAATGAGAGGTAGAGAAGTGTCAGCAGTGATATGACAAGCCCTGACAGAACCTTGTAGATACAGAAAAGATGTGGTTCAAGAACTGAGCCCTGAGAAACCTCAACTTGGACACCTCACCTCTTTAAGACACCCTAAATGACCTATTTGAGTGGTAAGACTCAAACCACTGGAGTGCAAATGCTGAGATGCCCTCTGACAATAAGGTTGACAGGAGAATCTGCAGGAGAAATGGCTTGAAGTTGATGAGATGGAATAGGATCAAGCGGACAAGTAGTTGGATGATGATGAGTTTGGAGAATTCTGCCTATGAAAGTGAAGAGGATGTGAACGAATGTGCATTTGCTGGTAAGCTGTATTAAATATATACATGTGTGTGTAGCCATATACATAATAAAAATACACAGTACAGACATTAATCGTATGACAGCACTAGAAGTATTTTTCTCTTCTGATTCTGTATCACAAAACACAGCACAGAAGTGTGGCGTATTTTAATACATCACTACAAAAAGTCAAAGGCTAAAATATTAACCTTTGCTTTAACTTAAAAAGCTTTATATTTATGGGAATTTTGTGGTTGAGAAAAAGGTTAATCTATATTTAATCTAATCATCTATATGAATCAAAAAACGCTAACAGTAATGTTCTGAAATCATTGAATTCTATGTAACTTTCTTCCTTTCTTTTAAATATACATATATGGGCAGTTGACAAATAAAAATTGGAATTTGGAAAGCAAAAATGTAAAAAAACAAAAAACAAAACAAACAAACAACAACAACAGCAACAAAAAACTAATAAACTAAATATATATTTTAAAAATATTTAATTTCAAATATATTTTTCATTGGGTTTCACTGTTTACAACATATATGCTATTCAATCAATCAATCAATCATATATTTAAAATATATTCCAGTCACAAAAATATATCTTTGTGCATATTGCCTTATTATATGAAGTAATATTATTAATACAAATATTTATTTTTCTTTGGAGACCTCAAGGGAAATTGTCGTTTAAACTAGTTTTTTTTTTAATTATTTAATTTCAGTCATTGCCCTGTGATTATACCTGACAATTTTATCAAACAAAATCGCGTTTGGTCCTTTGAGGCCGCCGTACGGAGCGGACACGGCTGTAGAAGCTGGCGGGATACAGTGCTGCATGTGGAGCACACGATACTGAACAACAACAACAACAGCAACAACACATCACGACAACAGAGAGACCCAATGGACCCAATAGCCAAATACATCTCGCAAAAAATCAGCAAGACGCGGTGGCGCCCGATTTCCCAGGCTTTATTACAGCAGCCTGAAGTGTTCGCCGCGGGATCCTGGGACAACGAGGCAGGACATGAGTTAACGTACAACAGCACATTTCACATTCGTGTTTCGTTGTTAATCATCATTCGTTGTGCGTTTTCAGAGTAACAAAGTGTCGATCTGGTCGGCGGGAGATCATGGAGTCTCTAACATAGACGAAGAGTTTGATGAAGAGCCGCAGTTACTGTGTGACTGTCAGCATGACGGGGATGTGATGGACCTGCAGGTGAGTGTCAACAAAACCACTACTGCTCACGCGCTACCTTGTAGCGTCATGACATTGTAAAACCTGATCCAAACGACTGTTTTCTACATTACATTCTAAAAGAATATGTGTAACGTGTACAGGAAACAACACTGGGTTTGCTGAGTGGGGAGATCAGATGCAGCTGTATTAGCAGTGTTGGGGAGGAAGTAGTTACATGTTACTAAATTACGTAATCTTATCACAAAATAAATTTAATTTTAATCAGTTACTGAGAAAAATTGTGTAATTAATCTACGGTTACTTATGAAAATGTTTACGTATGGGGTTATATATTGAGTTTTTCACACACCCACATACAGATTTAATTGATTTCTTTTTTGACAATTGACAATTTTGAGACACCAATGTTTAGTTAGGACACATGCTTATTCAATAGCTAATTCGGTTTATGTAGATATACATTTTTAAGATTACTTTCCCCCCCCCCCCACGCTATTGTTAGATGCAAGTGTTGAGTATAATATTATATTCTTAATTCAAGTTTTGAAAGTCACAGTAATCAGCATCAAATACTAGTGTAAGCTTAACCCTGCCTGATTTACATGTTTGAAAATGATTAATAGTTGAAAACCTTAGAAATTTAGAGAGGTAATCAAAAAGTAATCAGTTACATTACTTTAATAAAGTCATTGAAAGTTACACTACTTATTACATTTTAGATTTGTTAACTTATAATCTGTAACCTATTTTTTTTAACCTTCCCAACGCTGTGTATTAGTCACAACATGTTTTGCAAATCTGTTTTCTAATACAAAATAAATAAATAATATTTGTATTTAGAAAAAGATTGTCTTAATAAAAGTAGCCACTGTTGCAACTGTAGTCATACCATTCCCCTGTCAGCGCTAATAAATGTTTTGTCAAGAGTCTTTAATTTTGAACTAGTTTGATTTGAATAAAAAGCTTCATCCTTTGCACAATCTGTGTAGTTTCTAGATCAAGACCGGCTTGTTTCTGCATCTTCAAGTGGGGCTGTGATGATTTTTAAGCTTCGGCCTGACGGTCAGGTATGTGTTTTCTTTGATGTTGGCAGCAGTCTGATGCACAGCAGATCTGACTGTTGTGATTGACGTTTAGGCTCTGTCGTTGGCTCATGTGTGGGAGAGGGCTCATCGATATTCCTGTGATAATGCACCCTGCACTGCAGTAGTGTGCAGAAGCCCTGAACTAGTGTCAGTGGGTGAGGACGGCCGAGTTATTCTTTACAAGGCAGATCAGACTGAAGTTGTTCGTGTTATTGGTAAGTATATCCTGGCTTTCTTTGTACCATAGACAAAGATCTTGTATATGAATGGTTTCATTATTTTATGCAACAACGATCATTGTTCTGTTATAATTTACCCTCCTGTCATCATGTTCCAAACCTATGTGAATTATTTTTATCCATGCAACACAAAAGATTATGTTTTTCCATACAATGCAAGTGGATGGTGAACAAGTGGCTTGCTAGCACACAAAGCTGGATTAAGATGATGTAGACTATAGAGCAGAACTCATGTATTTGTGTTATGGTGCTTTTTGAAGCTTTATTAATAATTCCTTTTCTTTATGGAGAAAAGCTTTGAGAAAAGTGTTTGTGTTTCACTCAAAAAAATAAGTTATGCATCTTTGAAATGCTATGAGACAATCAAGACAGAACTTTTGTTTACATTACTACATATTTGCATTTGACCTGCAATGCATATTAATATGGCTGTGTTATTGTCTTTCAACAGAAAACGCAGACAGCAGTACGATTCACGCGGTGACGTTTCTGAGGACGACTGAGGTTCTCACTGTTAACTCCATCGGTCAGCTGAAGATGTGGGACTTCAGACAGCAGAGTGACAGTCCTGCACAAATTCTCTCTCTGTAGGATTCATTCATACTAGTATAAGAAAACTTGTTAGCATTATTCTTTGTAGAAAAAAGCTGATCATTTGAATCCCCAGTAAGCAGAAGAACATGCTCGTTCACACCGGAATTCAAAACAAAATCACAAAATATATTTTCTAGGACCATTGTGACTTTTACACTACTGCCAATGTTTTAACATCTTAAGATAGGAAATTACCTTTTATTTGCTAGCATTTTGAGTCCTTTTGAAATTCATCTCAATATCAAAAATTTGACTAATGTATCTGAATTCTCTCTATCTAGAACAGGGCTGAACAACTTCGGTCCTGGAGGGCTGATGTTCTGCAGAGTTTAACTCCGACCCTAATCAAACACACCAGGCTCACCAGTTTGATAAGGGTTGGAGCTAAACTCTGCAGGACACCGAAGTTGACCACTCCTGATCTAGAACATATAAAAGTTGAGTTTTAGATTTTCTCCTATTTTCTCTACTCATGCAGCACTGGGGACAGAGTGCCTTTGCACTGTGTGGATAAACACCCTAACCAGCAGCACATAGTAGCTACTGGAGGACAGGATGGGATGCTGTGTATCTGGGATGTGAGACAGGGCAATACACCCTTCTCTCTCATAGAGGCCCATTCAGCAGAAAGTGAGTACCCTTTGAATTCAATCATTTTTTTTTTCTATTTTAATATGCTTGCTAATAAGTTTGATGAACATTTGTAATATACGTCAAGAATAATGTTATTTAACTGAAAGCCGTCACATCATGGCAATTTATCCAAATGTCAGTATTTGACATAGTCAAATCTTAATGTCAGAAACTTGATAATTAGTCAGAAACATTTGACACTGATTCTGATCTTGTTTTCTCCACAGTGTGGGAAGTGCATTTTTATCCATCAAATCCCAATCACTTATTTACATGCTCGGAGGATGGATCTCTGCTCCACTGGGAGACGACTTCAGCATCAGACATGAGCACACTCCTACAGAGTAAGCCAAGAATCCATCACAACAATAATAATACTTACAACAATCTAGTTATCTGATTAATCTTAAATGTTTTTATTGTTCAGAATACTGAACTGTGATTTAGTATGTTGCTTCTGGTTAGTGGACAGGGCAACATCTAATGAGTACACTCTGTACTTTCTGAAAACACTATCAAAACACGACGGCTCTTTCTACTGTGGATTAGTTAAAAAAATTCAGAACATAATACGCTTCTTTGGTTAAAAGGGTCATATGAAGTTGCTAAAAAGAACATTATTTTGTGTATTTGATATAATGCAATGTGTTAAAAAAAATAAACTAAAAAATATTTTCCACATACTGTGCATTTATTGTTTCTCCTCTAAGCCTAGCCTTTCTGAAATTGTGATTGGCCGAGTCCCTCAAGCTTTTGACGGAAATGTTACGTCTCTTACCATAATGTAATGCCGTGTCTGACCCGATGACTCTAAATCGATAAAACTCTTTTCAAACGGGGCATTTGTTGCATCCAGTGTAGACATACACTTTCTACACGTCGCATTGCATCATGCTTCACTAACATTACCATGTCTGCCTTTGTGATTGGAGAAACAACAAACACCACTCTGTAGCGCTTAAAACTCGCGTTTGAATAGTAAGTAGCAGATTCTGTAAATAATAAAACATACGAGTCAGTAGCACCCAACTGTTCTTGCAAAGTTGGAATTGCTTCGCTATATAGTAACCTTTGTGCATAGTCCAGGTTCAGGAATCCGTCCTCCGTAAAAATCACTGAACGCTCTCTAATATTTGGGTTGAATACAACTTAACCACTGATTTCTAGTTTAAGTTGAAATCGCATCACATGACCCCTTTAAAAACAGCAGGTACTATATGTGCAAGACTACAAAAAATGCTATGGTGTCAGCGATCACAATTTCTGTTCCGTACACACACACAGCTATATTTACAGTGTGTACATAGCCTGGGATAGCCAGGGTTTTAAAGTGCTGTAAGCACTTCTGCCCAATTTATCTGTTTTTACTTTTCCCCATTTTTCTTGTGATCACAAGTCTTTTTGTTTTAAGCTTAGGGTTGAATAAATGTGGTGAACAAACGATGCAGTTTCATCAAAGATTTTGTTCCTATTGTTTTCTCATATTTCACACATTTATATAATGGACTTACTAGGATTCAGTTCTGACATCGGATAACGCTTATGCATGAGAAGTAAAGCTAAACAACTTGGTCAGTGCATGTGGGCTACTAAAGCTTCTATGACAATGAAAGTTTTATGTTCAATTTCTGAGTATCTTCAGCTAATTTTCTGACACCTGGTTTGTTTCAGGGGGCTGGAACAGCAGAGTCGTCTCGCACAGTGGCGTACCGATGGCAGGGGAGAATGATTCTGTGGTCAGTACCTGGCTTGCTGGGGACTCCAGCAAAAATAGACTGGAGGCAACTCATATGCTGCCCAGCCAGACACTGTCTGTCAACAGCCTTGATGTGCTTGAGCAGTGTTTAGTGTGCGGGACTGATGGAGAGGCCGTGTACGTCCACAGACAAATTCCTGTTTGATTGCTGACCCAAAATATGTATGAAAGAGATTGCTTTGAATATTTTTTTATGTTAAAACCCTTTGTTTAGTTGATCGAAACTGCACAAGATTGAGTGAAAATGGCAATATGCACAGCCTTTCTGTGTTTTTGTCAAAGTATTCTTGAGTTTTGGATGCAACGATGGGACACTGTAATAAAAGTTTATAATACATCTTTCAGAATTAATGTTAAATTGATAATTTAATGAAGTGTGCATCAATGATCCTGCTATTTTTCTTTTTTTCTTTCTTTTAATTAATTTTTTTGCTGTGAAGTTGCAATAATATGAAAATGGGGGGATATGTCCTAATAGTATTTAAGCACCTTACAGTCCTGATAACCTTTGGGCGTAAATTAGAAAAAGAAATAGTTCATTTTTACTAAACAGGACGGTTTAGGAGCTAATTTCTGTTAAACATGCACACACACATACACACGTTGGTATTTATGATTTATGGGCACTCTACGTAGGCATAATGGTTTTTATACTGCACAAACTATATAGGCTATTGTCCTATACCACACCTACCCCTTACTGGAAACTTTCTGCATTTTTAGATTTTTAAAAAAACACCATTTCGTTTTTTGAGCCTTTTGAATTACGGGTGAACCACATACACATCATATAAACAAATTTGTGTTCCCATAAACCCCATACAAAAACACACACATATTGGATTTCCATGTTCCATTGGTTTAATATTTGTATTATTTAATAATTTTTATTAATATTTACAGCCATATCACCCTGCAGCCCAAGCCTGGCTGCCCACTAAAGCTAAGCAGTGTTGAGCCTGGTCAGTACCTGGATGGGAGACCTCTTGGGAAAACTAGGTTGCTGTTGGTAGAGGTGTTAGTGAGGCCAGCAGGGGGTGATCACCCTGTGGTCTGTGTGGGTCCTAATGCCCCAGTATAGTGACGGGGACACTATACTGTCAAAAGAGCACAGTCTTTCGGATGAGACGTTAAACCGACGTCTTGACTCTCTGTGGTCATTAAAAATCCTATGATACTAATCATAAAGAGTAGGGGTGTAACCCCGGTGACCTGGCCAAATTCCCACTGGCCCTTGTCTATCATGGCCTCCCAATAATCCTCATCCATTGTTTGGCTGTATCTCCCCTCTCCACCTGTAGCTGGTGTGTGGTGAGTGTCCGTTGTCCTGCGGCTGCCGTTGCATCATCCAGGTGGATGCTGCATGCTATGGGTGGTTGAGGAGAGACCCCCCTCCCCCACATGATTGTAAAGCGCTTTGGGTGTATGGCCATACTTGATAAAGCACTATATAAATGCACAATTCATTTATTCATTCAATATTTTTTATATTGTACAGTGTACTGTATTTTTAATCACCTTAAGCTAACTCTGCATCTAGCACAAAACATTATGGAGTTTTAGAGAAAAAAAAAACTTTCTGTATGATTTACAACCTAGTTCCCTCATGAGGGCCAAAAACTGTTTACTGACAGTGAACATAGATGAGGGGCTCTGGGACTCATATAGCATAAATTATATGCCACCTGATGCAAAAAAAGTCCATAGAAACTCCAAAAACTCGTAGAAAACTACAAATATTGCTAACTCTAAAACTAATATGTTATGCAAACCTCACTTGAACCACGGTTAAGAGGTCAATTTATTATGTAACATACTGTGTCCACGCACAAAAGGAGATGACGCGTCTCTTCCACTGACCTGCATTGACTCAGAAGGGCCTCCCGTTATGAGAGGGGTTCCTCTGGGGGAGGGACTTTTACAACATCCGGGCTTTTGTGTGACGCGCATGACAGCCGTTGTAAAACTCAAGACGACAGTAAATACCAAAGAGAAGCAGACGGTCCGTCAACAAATACATGTATCTGTCAGACACAGCAGAGGAGGTTTACTCCATTTAAAAAGTCACAGGGTCTATACATGTACAAACACGATGTCTCACCATCATTAAATGGTAAGTGAATGTAAGTTTTTAAACGGTGTATGATAGCACTATGCTATCGCATAAACTTTAGGCCTCGGTCACCTGTTGTACCGATATATAAATGATTTATCCGCTTTAAAATGGTTATTTTGCAAAAGGAACAATGTCTAAAGTTTTGAAGGGCTTAATATGGCAATTCTTCTACACATTTCCGCACTTTCAGGTTTAAATGAGTTAGCAATGCTTCAATCAATTGGACACTACGATTGTGTTTCAAAACCTATAGAGATGTCTACCTAGACAGCAGTTTTGGCTATCGTAGACACATGCGGCGTTTCTAGCTTTGGTCTGTGATGCTGTCTAGGCAGGCAGAACTTAGATTAGAGAAAAAACACACGTAAAACGTATGCATCACTGCAGTAGCTTATTGTGAACTTAACTACCTTTGTTTTCTGTGGGCTTTTTATTGAGTCTTAAATGTTAGTGGTGTAGGCAGCTTTAGACAACAAAACAAATTGAGACCCACCACAAAAATAAATTTTGTTTTATGTTTTTATTGTTTAAAAAAAAGCTTAGTTGTTATTTTTTTGAGGATATATAAGCTTTAGTTATGAAGTTGAAATTACATTGATGTTTATAGCAATGCTCTATATAACCCTTATTCGTGTTTACTGATGCACTGACCAATGCGTCTCCTTAGTGTACAGGTGAAACATTGAAATCCAGACAGTTCCACTCTTCCACCCAGAAGTATCTTCATCAACACCTAGGCACTTAACATATGTTTTTACATGAAGAGGGGCGAGAAACCCGAGGGATACAGACAAATGCGACCCAAGACGTTCCCTGCAAGCAACTACAGTGGCAATAGTCAACAAATGCTGCAGGAGATCCGAGAGAGCTTGCGGAACCTCTCCCGGCCACCAGATGCTCCCAAAACTGAAGTGAGCACTGGGAAGGGACCGGCAGACGATCCCAGACAACAAGGGCGCAGCAACAACCCCAGGAACCCTCACCATCACAGAGCACTGCAGGAAATCCGCAGGTCACTCATGCCATTCGCTAATGAAACTACCTCCAGTGGACACGCTACAGATATCAACAGATACATGCTGCAAGAGCTGCAGGATGCTGGCTTTGATGAGGTAATGGACCTTGTGGATTTTAGTAAGAGAAGAGAAGTTTGTGTACTCTCTAACCCAAAATGCGTCATATCAATCACTTGTGCCAGGAATGTTCTCTACTGTCACTTTATAATTTCGCTTATTTGTGGAATGACAGAAATGGTATGTTGCCAGACCAGCTCTGTTTGAAGAATCTAGCTCAACGTGTCATACTCAAATGCTCACTGGGTGTGATATACATATTTAGGTTTTTTTGTGTTTTTTTTCCCCCCAATAAGATGAATTCCTTTTTTTTTTCTTTTTTTTTTTTTTTTGTCAAAACAAATTTTGCTGACTTGCTGTGGTTGTACGGGCAGGCAAATCATCATTGTTTTACAGGCTCATTCCTTTCGGTTATATGAGAATACTTTTGTAAAGGGTAATGTATAGTCAGAAGGACAGACACAGTGATCAGGACTCCGTGTCAATCCCAATTTGTACATAGTTGTTTGTCACTTTTCCAGTGAGCCATGAAATTGTAAAACAGTATCACACATGACAAGTTCCAGAGCTTATTATCTTCTCTGTTAGCAGCTCTGCTTGTTTTGGGAGGGTTTTAAATATTTAGCAATTAAATGGCAGTTAATGACTGCCAACATATATTAAACTAATACATATATGTGTGCATTTGTACAGGAGATGGTAGTTCGTGCTCTGAAACAGACGAAGAGTCATAGTGTGGAGGCAGCCATAGACTACATCAGTAGGATGAACTTCCAGGAGCCTGCGAGGGAGCAGATAACAGTCCCTGCACGGCCTGTCAACACGGCCATAAAACAACCAGGTAGGTATACTACAAGAGCCACTTCCATAATTTGATATGTTCATTAATTTTGAAAGCATGATAACATTTAGATATTAATTGCTGGGTTTCAGTAAGATATGGGTCCAAACTATAATAGTTTTTGAACTGTTTATGTCTGGTACCCTTGACCTTAAACCAGCATAATTAAACAGAGGAATCCTTAACAATGGCAATATTTAAAACTGGCAGCCTGAGCAAACCTCCTCCCTATTTTACCTCGGCATACGGTATTACTGTGAATAATACAAAAATGATGACGCAAGACTCAGACAGCGTCACCGAACTGTTGACTTGTGCCTAAACTGTTCAGAAACCAAACACTAATACTGAAACAATAACAAAATAACATGCACATCAATATTAGCAACTTTTATTACCAACAAATAGCAGTTTATAAAAAAAATTTAAGAATTTAGAATAAAATTAACATAACAGTTTTCGCGCAGAGGCCCTTCTCGTTTGGTCAAAACCCGAAATACTAGCATACTACAGAAGTTGTTTTCTCTTTCGAGATATGCATGATAGGGACAGAGCGGTAGACTGAGAGCGCTGCGCGGGACAAGAGCTGATGGGTGAATGCTTGGGGGGGGGGGGGAGCAGGAGAATATAATTATTCATGGCACGGAAAATCTTAAAATTAATTTAATAAAAACAAATGTTCTGTTATTTATCTACTGCACAAAAGCAACAAGAACGACTAAAATAAAGTAAAAACACTTTACAGGCGCAGGTTCGGAAGTGAACTCTTGCGTGGTTCATGACTACAGACCCACACCGAGACACAATGTCTGAAGAGCATGACAGATGGAAGCTAAATTTGATTTGTTTTGTCTACATTCCTGAAGGAAAAAAGGCTCACTCACATTCTGAAGCAATATTAGGCCAAATGCTTTTCTGTTTCACCTCTTCAGAAATCAACGTTTATTATTATTTTGTTTCATTGCAATCTCTAACTGTATTTCTACGTTCTGAAAAACTCCTCGTTCGTGTCCATGTTTATCATTCCATTTAATTAAACTCAAGTAAAACTAAACATTTGTTTATTTTCCATTTCTTTTTTATTTATATTCAAAAGGGAAGCAAGTAAAACGAATAATAGAGTAGCTGGAAGCGGTGAAATTAAAATTAATATGTTTACCTGCGGGCAGGAGCGGGACAAAACTTGAATACTGCGGGGCGGGAGCGGGAGGGAATAATATATATTTTTGCAGAAGCAGGGCTGAAAAATCTGTCCCGTGCAGGTCTCTAGTGCACGACTCGCCACCTTTCCCCACCTCTCTCTTTGTCCTCCACGCTGTCTTGTGACTACAACCACGCATACGCATTTTTAGTTCATATGTAAGTGCATTTTTAATATGACCGTATAACGGTATTAAAACTAATACTGTTGCTATTTTTAGATTCTGCGGTATACCATATTACCGTATTACCGCCCAAGCCTAATATAGACATAATACAACTTACTAAAATCTTGTAATAGCTCAGTATTTTAAACTTGGGTAAATGTCAGTAAAACAAATAATGTATCACATATTGTATTTACCTCACGGAAGGCATTCAGTGTTAGTAGCTTGTTGCTTAGCTAGAGGAAAAAAAAACTTACAGATGAGCGTTTGGCTAAATATATGCCCTGTATTATATATTCATTATATTTTTACTTAATCTATTTCTGCTGTCTTATTTAAAGTATGTTTAAATAAATGTCATGAAAACGGTTTTCTAAAAGCCACCTTAATGCTGCCTACTGGAATTTAAATATATGTATGTTACTCAGTTGCATATATTTTACCTATAAAGAAATAGCAATCAA
>JAUMHR010000030.1:361582-397366 GCA_032361145.1 Enteromius fasciolatus
ATATCATCGTCCATCGCGATGTTTCACTTTAGACATCGTACGATGCCAAATTGGTCGACATCGCCCAACCCTAGTATTAACACAATATAAATATTTAAGTGACTGTATGTAAGATTATTGCGAAATCATTCTGATGTTACAGTGAATTCTGTCTTGGGATAGTTCACCCAAAAATGAAAATCCTTTGAATGGGTGATAGCCGTTACACTTCAGAAGAGAAGACGTAAAATAATATGCACGTATTTGTACTAACTAGCCCTTTAAAGGTGTTTCTTTCTGACCTTCAACCCAAACGTCTGTTCTGGGAATTTGTAAGTTTTTGAGCAGAAATTCCACAAAAATTATGATGTATTATGCATACTATATATTCAGGATATTCGGGAGATAAATGGGTAGTTGACAAATAAAAATGGGACTGTGTCCTATGGTATGACCGCAAAAAAACCTAAAACAAATAACAAAATGCATCTTCATTGTAAGTTACAAATAGCAGGAGAGAGGTTTAGCTTCAATGTTATATTTATAAGTTTTTAAATAACTAATACACAGTTCATTTAACTAACCTTGTAAACCTTGTTGAATTGCTGCTTTTATTCATTTATTTGCAAAAAAAAAATACAACGAGATGCAGAATCAAGAATCTTGTTCTTTTTCAGATTTATTTTTAAATTAAATTCAAATTATTATTTTTTTAATATCTTTATTTAAAAATTATCTAGATATAAAACAAATGCAAGTTTGATTTCATTATCTTTGATTACCAAATAGCTTTATACTGGTTATTCACCCTGCTTCCAACTAAGATATTATCATTGACCATAAGCAGAATATATTTCAGTAGCTCTACTGATTGGTATATTTACGAAAGTGAAATCCATGCACTTAGGCTCACAAAAATACACAAATCTGCTTTCATTTTTTTATATCATGTTTATGATCAGTATATTGCATATTGTGACTACTGCTGTGCGTGTTATATGGATGACTTTGGCCTTCGCAGCTCTCTGTTTTTCATCACTCTTTGATTATTAGCCTTTTTTAAAAGCGGCAAGCTCTAAACAAAAGGCCAGCTCTGTGAAAGAAACGCTCTGGAAGCACGTCTCTGCGCACTTCCTGCTGATGACTGTAATTATCTTAATAAGTTCACACAGTTATTTGCATGCCGAGGCTGGCTTGACCAGAGTTCAACTCTCAGCGCTGCATATTTAATACATGTATCAGTCCAAAAAAGAAGCACTCTCTTCTGTCCTCAGTTCCCACTGCATCACTCCGAAGGCCAGTGGTCACAGACTGCATAAATAACCAAAAATGATGATATTGATTTCAGTGAAGGATGAAAAGTGTTCATGAGTCCAGAATGATTGGTTTGGCAGGTGGGTGGGCTGGGCTGTGTGAATAACGTGTGATTCAGTTGTGTTGAAGTCACTGTTGTTTTCTGTCTCCCGCAGGCGTTCACTGCACGCATGGCTTCAACCGCACCGGCTTTTTAATATGTGCCTACCTGGTGGAGAAAATGGACTGGAGGTTAGATAGCACACATGAGCACTCACCCAATCAGCACACATAGATGGGCTCAAAATCTACTTTTTTTGCCCACAAGCCACAGTAGATGGAAAATGCCAAGTCATGTAAAACACAGAAATGGCCCTCTTTGCATGCACCATTCATTGCCTTATATATGTCTTCCGATTGGTGGCAGATGTTATTTTCAAGGTGAAGGTGGCTCTGCATTTGCATTTGCATTCATTGCTTAATATAGCACTTATAAAAAAAAACTAAACGCTGAAAAAAAAGCTGTGTTTGCTGGAATTTGATCGTAAAAAAAAATATGGTAACAATGTTTTCGGTTTTACGGTTTTAAGTTCAATTTACAGTTAAATACCATAATTTAATGAACCGATATAATGTTAATATACCAACCTATTAAAGTACTGAAATCTGTTTTGTACTTTTGAAACAATGTGATATCCAACAAATACAGGTGGTGATGAGAAAGTCACGTTGAACCAAAGCCCATCACAAGCAGCTTTTAAATATGAACATATAGAAAGTGCTCAGCATCCTTCATACAAACACTAAACACCATAATGATTAGACTCATTTAACTGAAATATGCAATAAAGATTCATTTAACAACATTACATGTAAAATACAACCCTAATAAACATAACTGATAAGAAAAAACGAAGACAAATACATGTAGTTATTTCAAAGGAAAAACATCAAATTCAAACAAAAGTTGTAATGCAATCCAGGGAATTCTGGGAATTTCCCTGTAAATTTTACAGGAATTTAACATTAACCATTTAACAGCTTGTTACTGTAGCATTTTCTTTCAGTAAAGTATTCCGCTGGCTAATTCATACCAATAACTTCCTTTAAAAAACAAGTCCATGAGTCTTTTTCCTGCCTGTGAAGAATACATGATAGAAAGGTGCTTTCTTGCCATTTAAAACTTCTTTTTTTTAATCATAACAGTCTTTTATCTTCTCACATTTAATTCTGACTTCTCACAAATTACATAAAGATATTATTTCCTTGTGTTTAAGCAACACAGTTTAAGGGAAGATGTGCAAACCACTAAGTAGATGTCATTTTTTTTTTTATGAAATCAGTTAACAAGCACGCATTAAATTTATCAAAAGTGACATTAAAAACATTTTTAAACAAATGACATTTTGACAATGTACAATATTTTCTACAAAAATATATTGGGCAGCACAGCAGTTTTCAACATTGATAATAATCAGAAGCTTGAGCAGCAAATCAGCATATTAGAATGATTTCTGAAGGATCATGTGACACAGAAGACTGGAGTAATGGTGCTGAAAATTCAGCTTTGATCACAGAAATAAATTACATTTTACAGTATATTAATATAGAAAAATTAAACATTTTATTTTAAAAATATTTCACAGTGTAATTTTTTTTACTGTATTTTAATAAAATAATTTCAGCCTTAGTGAGCAGAAGAAACTTTTTTCCAAAACATTTCAGAAACAACAAAGTATAGTGTACATATGTTTTCTATTCCTTTAAATTCAACCTTAAATTGTTCTATGTATTATATACAGCGGGGAAAATAAGCATTTTTATTTTTAGCCATCAATACAAATATTGAATTCATACAAAGAAATTTGAATATTAAGAGTGAAATGACACAGGGAATAAGTATATTGAACAAACTATATTAAATACTTTGTAGAAAAGCCTTTGTTGGTGATTACAGCTTCTAAACGCCTCCAGAGACCAGTCATCTGCATTGTTTAGGAGTGATTCTGGCCCATTCTTCTTTACGGTTCCTTGGGCCTTTTTTTATGAACTTTGATCTTCAGTTCTCTCCATAGATTTTCTATGGGATTTAGGTCAGGTGATTGGCTGGGCTATTTTCTTCATCGTTTCCTTGGCCTCGTGTTTGGGATCATTGTCTTGTTGAAATGTCCACCCTCCTTTCCTTTTGGTAGATGGCAGCAGATTTTTATCCAGAATGTCCCGGTACATTTCTCCATTCATCCTGCGTTCAATAATATGAAGTCTGCCAGTACCCTTTGCAAAAAAGCAGCCCAAACCATGATGCTTCCACCCCCAAACTGTTGGTATGGTGTTCTTGGGGTGGTAGGCAGTGCCATTTCTTTTCCAAACATGGTGTATATGCTTTTTGTTCAGCATTGGAGTCTTGCATGGTGTGCGTGCATGGATGTCATGGTGGTTCAGTGCATTGCTTATAGTTTTCTTTGAAACAACAGTACCTGCTGATGCAAGTTCTGCCCGAGTGGTTCTTGGCTCTTGGAGAACTCTCCTGATTATTCTTTGAACTCCTCGGACAGGGATCTTACGTGGAGCTCCTGAACCTGGCTGGTTTATGGTGAACTGATGCTCTTTCCATTTCCAGATAATGGCCCCCACAGTGCTCACAGGAACGAACATTCAGCATTTTGGAAATGCGCCTATAACCATTCCCATCAGAATGCTTTTCAACGATAAGCTTATGAAGATCTTGGGAGGGTTCTTTGCTTTTTTTTATTTTGCATCTATAGCCCACTTACTGATCCCCCTTACTGATAAAAATGTTGATGTCAAATACTTATTTTCTCCTCTGTAAGTATATAGTAATGCCGATTTTGTGCAAGTAAATTACATATCTGAAAGTGGCGTATCACTTGATTTTCTGTTTTTGTTTGGACTGATGGACACAAATCGAAAATTATTCATTACAAATGAGTGCATCTGACATCAATGCAATAACAGCTCCACGTTATGCAACAAAATCTGTCAAAACAATAAAACTAACATCATGAAAACAGATTGCTTTGACTCTGAATCAGATGAGCCATTGGAAGCTGTTGCCGCTCACATTAGTAACTGCTTATCAGCTGAATTATTTGAATGCAGCAAGTTTGATATGATATCACCGGTCAGCCATAAACAACCAACATGTCTGCACTGATTATAATGTGTTGCAACATGCAAAAAAAACAAAAAACCAAACCCCAAAGAATCCGATCAATGAAGCTGTCTGTACTGAAAGTTCCTGTCTCTGACACAGGAGACTTCTGCTACATTTTCAGCTCTGTTAAAATACCAAATTTGTGTGTGTGTGTTGTTTTTTGCATTTTAACATTTATGAAACCTTTTAATTGCACAAAATGTTCTGTATAGTGGAAAATAGTTCTTTAAATGATTGAAAATTATTGAAAACATAAACTATTATGTCCCTATTAAGATGTAATATGAGTATCTAATATCCTCCGAGTGTGTCTGTGAAGTTTAGCTCAAAATAACCCACAGATCATTTCTTTTCCCGCCTATTTTAGGGTACGAGCCAAAACACACTTTTTTGTGTGTGTCCCCTTAAATGTAAATGAGCTGGGTCTCCAAGAGCTTCAAGAGCTCAAGCTCTGGCAATACCAGTCCTGGTCTTTGGGGGAAAAAACATTCTACTATTATTACAAGCCTGTTATCTTTTAGAAAATTAAATTTTTTAGTGCGTAATAAATGAGCATTTCTAAATTTAACAGACATATCGGGCTGACCGTCGATGAGAAGAGGCTTGTTTGACCAAAAATATATCAGTCTGTTAGTTGCAAAAAAACAACAACGTAGTAACGTTTGTGGTTCTTGGACGAAGGAGATCGCGGAGACAAAAGGTAATATAAACAAAAAGGTCTTTTAATAAATCAAAATCGTGGAGCAGTATCCAATATCTACAACAAAGCTTACAAACAAACCATACAACGTGGGTTGACCGACAAACACTGAAAAACAGAGGGCAGACAATCACAGAGAACTAACAAGACACACCTGAACTGTATACATGATTAACAGAAACTGGGTCATAACACGCACATGGAAAAACAAAGAGCACATGGGGAAAGACAACACAAAATGCCAAATCACAGAAAAACACTAAACTAAACAAACCAAGAATGTTACAGTGATGGACGGATTGGGCATGGCTGGTCTTGTTAATGACATCCAAACGCTTGCCTGTCATTCAGCAAAGTTACATCTTACAATCTAATGTTAACTTTGAAAAATATGTGCTATTAAAGTGTCTGTAAGGAGTGTGGAAGCTAAATGGTAGCACTCACTGCAGGACAGATAGAGGCACTGCAGCGCTCACTTGCTTTAAAAATACTCTTTTTACTATGGATAAGAGTATAGTAATAGACAGATAATAATACATCTTTTAAATATGTAAATACTCTACATTTATTTGTGTGTACCCACAATAACAACAAAACATTGTGCTTTTGTAAAATAATGAAAGTTAATACAAACAGAATGCACTTTCAGACGCCTCGATCTGTGAACTTCAAAATAACAACAAATTACTGCTAGCACCAGCACAAACCAACTTTTGCTGTTAAAATTGTTCTGCCATAGTTGTACAAGATAGTTGAGATGCAACATTTATGGGAGTAGAAATTTCAAATAAACGTACGTAACGTATGTTTGCATTTGTGCCATTATTTAACGTCCAAAAAGCAAGTCTTAAACTATTTTTTGCTTGAAATGGCTGCAGTTATTGTTACTAGGAGGAGGCACAACAGAGAATAGAGAGAAGGGTAGAAGGGTGAGGTTTTTCCACATCTGAACTCATCATTTGCCGAGCCATGTTATTTCTACTTTGCTTCCAGAAATAAAGACTACTCTGAACCCTTGACTAGAAGTCTCGCAATACTGGCTCTATCAAAACCTCTAAAAAAACATGACAGAAAAAATATAGTTACGCACTCTTGACCAATTTTAAATCATGATCGTAGTGCCTGAAAATACGCCTGACACCACAGTGTCTTAATTATATATAGGAAGCTCTGAATTTACTCAAAGTTCAGCTTAACTGATTTGAAGGCTTGTCAGATGAACAATCATATTGGAAGATACGTAAATGTATTACTCTTTTTGTCTGCTTAAATGTAAATAACGTACCTATCTTTCTCTGTGGCAACACGATAATACAAATACATAAAACATCACATATTGTGTGTTGTTTTGGTAATCAAGTGTTCCTTGTCCTTGTCCATAGATAAAGAAAGAAATTTGACTATCAGAATCACTCTTACAGAGTCTACTGTTTTTCAGTAGACATCAGAAAAACTCTGCTGACGTCTTTCACTTTGAAAGAAGTTAAAAGTCATTTCTAAGTCTCTGAGTCTCCAGCAGACTTCGCGTTGTAATCTATAAATGGAAAGGCTTGGAACAGTAGTAGGTCTTCCTTGGAGCCATCTGCTGAAATTTCAATGAGAGCGCATTTAAAAAAAAAACATGCTTAGAAGTGAAGGCTTTATGTCTATCACCTACGGTCAGTGTTCGTGATTGTACAGTCAGGGGGACATGGAGAAAATCGTTAGAGAACAGCAATGCAGATTATAAAACCGTGCTAGGCAATACTGACTGGCATACTGTAACAACATTTTTCAACTGATCAGAATCCAAATAGGACCATCTTCTTCTAATTTTTAACACGAGAGGTCAGTATAAGGTTAATATCAAAACGGAAAAAATATGAAATGGCAGTTTTTGTTCTCCATCCGTAGCACTGAATCAAGTTTGGTACATGAGTGTTGAAGTGAGTTCATGAATGCTGCCGAGGCAAATGCTTGGCTCATGAATATTAATTGGCTTTCACAATATTTGCTCTGTAGGCCTGCCTGATTAGCTGACAGGCAAGATTTGGAAAGAAGGCTTGGCATATGAATATTAATTTCTTGTGGCCGGACTAGATTCTCTGGGAAGCTTGCTAACCAACCAATTAATATTCATGAATGAGGAAGTCTGCCACTCAAATAGCGATGCAAGTACTTGAAGCCTACATGCCATTGTTTTAAGTTTAAATATTTAATCTAAGACTATATATATATAGTTTTGTTTTGTAATGTATTTATTTATTTTACATATATATTTTTGTTGTGAGAAGGTTAGTATGTTATAGGAAATAGGCTCATTCTCATAAGTCCCCTAGAGTTAAAAAGTTGAGTTTTACCATTTTGCAATCTATTCAACCGATCTCCAGGTCTGGTGATAGCACTTTTAGCATAGCTTAGCATAGATTATTGCATCCAATTAGACCAGTAGCATCGCGTTTAAAAATGGCGAAAGACTTTCGATAGTTTTCCTTTTTAAAACTTGACTCTTCTGTAGTTATTGTGTACTAAGACCAGCGGAAAATGAAAAGAAAATATTCTAGGCTGATATGATTAGGAACCATACTCCCATTTTAGCGTAATAAACAAGGACGTTTGCTGCCATACCATGGCTTCCACCAGCGCCTCAGGCTTTTGCTCCAAATGAGTTTTCATTGTGTTTGCAGTGCATTAGAGATCACTGTGTTCGTTTCTGCTGTCTGTTCTGAGTCTCTCACTGGAGTTTTTAATGCCTCTGTGTGAAGCTGAGAAGTGTTAGAAAGAAATAAGATGGATTTGACTGCTTTTGAGTGCATCTCATCGCAGCTCTGTTCTTATAGGGTTGTGGACAGCACTGAAAATATGCCAAATGTAAATAATGAAATACAACTGGCCTAACTGCAATGTTAGGATATTGCTAAATAAATCTTAAAAGCATCATGAACAAAACAATGCAAAGAAAAGGTTGGATTTCTGCAAATAGTAGTAGTATATCAAGTAATCATGGTGTTTGGTTTTAGGACATTTTTGTTTGACTTTTGTATGATAATCAGTAACCGTTCTGTTTTGGGTGGCCACTGGATCTATATTTTGTCCCTGAATCAATCTGTGTAACAGCCTGTAAGAGCACTTTTGAGTTTGTAAATCCTGTCTCCTCCACACCTGCTTTAGCAATCGATGCTTCATTACATTCAGTCAAGCATTTTAGAAAGGGCTGGGTTGTTCTACTGAGGAGAGATTTTAATTGTTTTATTGTAAACCTTTTATTATTGCCTAGTTTTTATTTTGATGTCATGTAGTAGTTTTTCCTCTGGTTAGTGAAGATATACTGCTGTATGACATTTATCTGTCATTTTAGAGTGGCTTAGCAAGGATGTATTATTTTAGATTATATAAGACAGAAGCAGATTCCTCCTGTTTGCTTTTGTAGTGATGCCATGAATAT
The DNA here is from genome assembly GCA_032361145.1 of Enteromius fasciolatus. Classification (NCBI taxonomy): domain Eukaryota; kingdom Metazoa; phylum Chordata; class Actinopteri; order Cypriniformes; family Cyprinidae; genus Enteromius; species Enteromius fasciolatus. The sequence continues at coordinate 370,154 of JAUMHR010000030.1, forward strand.
AAACATGATATCTGGCAGTTTAGCTGTTAGCAGTTTATCTCATAATCACTGATGCATTAATAATGTTTATTCAGTAGACTATGAGCTTTATTATAAGTGGGTGAATCTGCACTAACTTGAGATGAGATGAGATGAGAAACCTCCAGAGGAGGTTTAAGCAGAATTCCTCCCCCATCGCGGATTTTTTTTTGGTGCACTTTTTTACTTTAAAGAATTTCAGAGCTTACTGATATTTAATAAAAGTGTTTTTTTAATACAGAACCGAATGTAATTTTGTATTTCTAAAATTAAATGATGTATAATTAACAAAATATACACAACACAACGATTTCGAAGACGTCTCTTATGTTCACCAATTTGAGCATAAGAATCTATTTGATCAAAAGTATAGAAAAAAAGGTAATTGAGAAATATTACAATTTATTATAACCTCTTGAATGTTCAAGTTAAGGTTGTAAAATGCAGTATTATTACTGTGATTTATTAAAATGTATAAAACAGACTCATCCTTCCATAAGTTTTTTTTTTTTTTAATTCTTATTAAAAAAAAAGTTTGTTACAATGAACCATTTTCAACCAAAAACCATATCTCCTTTTATTCATTTAAGGGTCATTGTAGCTGATGATTATAATAATAATGATGATAGATACCGTATACCGTGATACCGATCATACCGTGAAAATCTCATACCGTTACAACCCTAGATGTGATTAAAGTCTTCAGTGTTACACGATCCTTCAGAAATCATTCTAATATGGTAGGGCGATATATATCGAACAATATATTATGCGCATCTCGTCAGTAAAACCGTTTCTTTGATTTACCGCTAATTAAAGAACCGGCTTTACTGACGAGATGCGCATAATATATCGTTCGATATATCGCCCAGCCCTAAGTGTAAGTAATATAAAAGAAGTACGCATGAACTACATAATTTTTTTATAATTTAGTTTAGAAAATAAAAGACAAAATTATTTTTAAACGAATACAAACATTTAATGTATTTTTTAAAATATCAATATTAAATATTTTTTACATTTTCAAACGTTAAAAATGATTTGTTTTCTTTTAGTTTTTATTTGTTTATTTTTTATTGAAGTAATCAAGAAATAAAATGCACATCAATGAGTATTTTATGTATTTTAATATGTATGCATTTTTAAGCAGCGGGTTGAAGTTATATTTACGAATAGCTGTTTCTGTTATTGTGTGTTTTGGGGTGTTAGCATCGAGGCCGCTGTGGCAGCGTTCGCTCAGGCTCGGCCGCCGGGCATCTATAAAGCCGACTATCTTAAGGAGCTTTTCCGGCGATATGGGGACGTGGAGGACGCGCCACCTGCCCCTGCTCTCCCTGAATGGTGCTTTGACGAGGATGAGGAAGAAGGTGTGGATGATGATGGGAATGCAGTCGCTCAGGGCTCTGAGCCCAGCTCCTCTCACTCCAGTCAGGGCAAGAAGAAGAAAGAACGGCTAAAACTGGTACGAGAAACTCCTTTCAGAACTAATTTCTGAACCATTAAATCAAGTTATTTTTAAAGTCCCAAGCCGTTTAGTTGACGTCGACATAAAAAAAACGGCAGAATTAGCATACTGCTGCCCACTTGTGAGTCTGAAGGAAAACACAAACTAATTCTTCACCAGTAGATGTCTCTTTTGGAGTGTTGAAATATCTGTTTCCCTGGTAACGCTGTACACAAAGCAACACCATGCTCAGAAACACTGCTTTACCAGCCACTACAGGCATGATGAGATAAAAATAAGGCTAATCGACCAATCGCCGTTACGCAAAGGAGGGGTTTGGAAAAATTAATTGTTGAACGATTCATTTGGGAGTCAATGAACAAGTAAGGTTAAAATAAATGCATAATAATAGACATAATGAGTGCTTAAGTTATTTTCACTCATATGGAACATATGTTAACATCTCAAAAAATGACACTTTAAGTACATCATAAGCCCATTGAAACCAATGGTTCTACAAACAACTCTGCTTTTTATAAATTTTTTGTAATTTGTTTGTTTGTTTGTGTCTCAGCATGCTGTGTTTCTGGAGGGAGTTTCTGTTAAAGGAGTCACTCAAGTCACGTCACAACCCAAGCTCGGCCTGATCCAGAGGAAGTGTCAAGAATTCTCTGAGTGGGACAAGTGAGTTTATGTGTGTGTGTGTGTCTGTGTGTGCTTTTAACCCCCAAAGATGGATTCCAACTCCGCCTGTGTGACTGATATATCTAGTAATGGAAACCTTTCAGATTGTAAGGCGTAAATAATAAGCATGCAATGCACAAATAGTGAACAGAATAAGAAAAAGTAAGTATAAACTTACTCTAAATAAAATAATATTATTAAAATGTAAAAAAGGAAAAATCGAAACTAAAGAAGAATCAATCAAACAATCAGTTATATTAAACACACCAATTAGATAACAGGGTTGCATATTTAAACTATTTATTTAAATAAATGCATAATTAGATGTATTCAATTTAATTTAACACAAAAGTAATTGGAATTAATTAGGATAGGCACATTATTGTGTCCGTTAGTTAGCTGGAGCCAAGAATGGGACAGGTTTAACTGACCAGTGGTTGGAGAACTAAATTAAACTAAAGAAAAGCATGAATAAACTGTCAATAAATTACATGCTTTAGAAAATGGATATGGTGAAAATATATGATATAGTGAAGAACATTGTATTTGTGCCTTTAAGTGCCTGATTAGTAATGGAAAACATTTTTCTACCCTATTAATGGAAAGTGCTGAAGTCTGCTGTGAGTTATTGTCTGCTGTGATTACTTTCATTGATGAGTGGAAAGCAATTAAAACCACCCAGCAATGTGTCCCATAATCCCATGTGCTTATTTTTTTGTGCCTGTCTGTCAGATCGGGGTTCCCCGGTGCTCAGCCTGTATCGATGGACCGCAGAAACATTCGTCTGTTGGAGCAAAACGTTTATAAAGTCAGCTGGAAAGCAGACGGCACGCGGTGAGTCCTGCGACTGAAGCACTGCGCTGCTCACGCTACGCTAAAACACCAACACTAGCACTTCCAGCCAGGCGCTACACATGCTTGATTTCACTATTGTGGTCCAACTACAACTACAACTACTTTGGCAGTAAAAACAAAACCCAGCTCAAAAAGGAATATAAAAATTATTATAACTATTTAATTTATAGCCATATTACACTTTCCCAATATCTTGAAGAATTTTCCTAAATAAAAATGTTGTTCAATTTAGTTTCCCTTATAGTTTTGTGGCTGTTTTCGACCACCTCTCTAACTCTTACAATTAAACAGGCTATTTTTGCTGTTGTACTTTTTAATATGCAAATGAAGCGCATGAATTTGCTGATTACTGAATAGATATGTAAATGTGAGAGAGGTCATATGTTAATGCGATCATGGTTGTGTTGTTAAGTATAATTTAAAGTTTAAGTAGTTTTTGCAGCTTGGATTAACTCATGCTTTCATCTAGGAGGGATGTTTTTCAATTTACAATAATTACATATTCAAAGGTAGATTTTTTTTTATTATTATTAATCTAATGTGACATTTCTTTCTACTTTCTATTCATCCTGGGGAAAAAAATGCATCACAGTTTCCACAAAAATATTCGTCAGTTTTTGATATTTTTGAGAAATGTTTTTTGAGCATATTAGAATAATTTCTGAAGGCTTTGTTTTACAGAAGTAAATTAATAACAAAACAGTTACTTTAATTGTAAACATTATTTCACAATATATATAAATTTTCTTTTACCACTGTATTTTTAACAGCCTTGCTGAACTTGATTAAATCTTGTTATGGAGTAACTAACTTCTATATTATTAATTTAACTATTATTTTAAGTTAATTTTTTTTTCTTTTTGGCTCCCTTTTTTATCTTTTAATTAAAAAGATTTTAGTTAACACTGATAACATCAATGCCTACATAATATCAGAGGATTTCATTTATCAAAAAAAAATATTTGTTTGACGATTTTAAGTGTAATTTTCTGTGTAGTGCTCTTAGAGGGCCATTTAATGATGGTCCGGGTCACTTTATGGCAGCTCTGCTTGAGCTTGTGTGCTGTAATGATGTGAGCCATCTCTCTGCCCTCCTGCTGGCTCGTGTGCTCAAACCAGAATCAAACGTCTGCATGAACATCATTAAACACTCATCCATAAGACAGATCTGCTCAGAAGCAGCACAGTTGGCACCTTGCAGCATGTTTTATGGCTTGGCAGAAGCGAATGAGCGGGCTTTGGTGTGTCACAGTGATCCAAACTCTGTTGAAAGTTGAGCAGCCACGACTCTCTAACCGAAGAATGCTTGCCTTTAAAAGACATCACTGATCTCTTTAACTGGAGATCTGTCCTAACAAGCCCATTATCCTGTGCTTTGGCCGCTCTGGGCTTACAGAGGATCACTATGTGATGCGTTTGCTCAGGGGACGTCCAGCAGAGCGCTCTGTGATAATGACCAAACGGCGGGGAATTAAAGGAGCTTAAAGTAAAGAAGAGGACTGATGGGTTTCTTTTTTGTTTTTTTGGGACACTGATATCAAAATCAGTATGTGGTGAATTGTAGTATAGGGACCAATTTTCCCCATTAACTAATTGCTTATTAGCATGCTGCTTATTAGCATATTGGGTGTTTATTAGTACTTATAAAGCACATATTCTGAATGAGCATATTGTTATTATTTGATTAAAAACATAATTTGCTCACTCTCATGTTTTTCCAAATCCAATATCTTCAGATATTTTTATTAAATCTGACATAATTCTGTTCTACATTGAGAGTCTATGAAGCAAACATTTTGACACTTTAAAACATTCGGTTCAGTAGTTTAGTAAAAAAAGAAAAGTTAAGTGAAGAGATTTATATAATGAACATATAAATATAAAACTTCTGATCATTTTCCAAATAAGCGTGAGTCATGATAGATATGCATTATTTGTGTCATTTACGTCAGTGAAGGCCAGACTGGCATTCTTACAGTTTTTTACAGTTTTAAATCATGTAATGTTAAAGGTTCTAAGAAAGTTAGCAGCCAGATGATGAGTTCTTGTCTTGACAGCCAAGCTACTCTGATTTAATGCTCGTTTTGGGTATAGTTTGCAGCCTGGCTGAGTAATTCAATTTTCATCTGTAATTCTAATAATGTTTGAATGAATTTGAAAAAATTGAGTAATCTGTCTATATAGAATATCTAGGGCTTTTCACAAGCGAAATGGTTAACCCTGGGTCATTCTAAACCCTGGCTAAATAGATTCCAGGGTTAAAGGTTAATCCTGATGAATTATTTGCTGATGTTTCATGCTGCACATTCCTAAACCCCAAGTCCTTATTTGCATGTTAGTCAGTGTCACTGATTGGACAGTCACGGCACGCAACCACAGTTCCTGTTATCGATGTGCATGTTAAAACATATCAAGCGCCACAAAATCACCTCAGACACCATAGGGCTAAAAATGTCCCGATGTTCATTATCCCTCACTTCTGTAACAGATTAGTAGTTAATTTACATTTATATCCAGTGAAGCCATACGCTGGCTGTGTGTAACAAACAGAAACAACTGAAGATATTGTTCATTGAAAATCTTTCCCTCTGCTCTAGCTCTAAATCTCATTCACACGTATTCTAGGGCTGCCCCCTAATTGTTGGCCGACTATTAAAGCTTTAGTTCACCCAAAAATGAAAATTATGTCATTAATTGCTTACCTACATGTTTCAAACCCATAAGACCTTTGTTTGTCTTCAGAACACAAATTAAGATATTTCTGATGATCTCAGAGAACCATCCAACCCTTCATAGACAGCAATACAACTGAAATGATCCCAGAAACGTAGTGGAAACATCAGTAAAACAGTCTATGTGACATCAGTGTCTCAAATTCAGTTTTGCTGCACTATTAGAATACTTTTTTTGCACAATAAAAACAAAATGACTACCATTCTTCTCCCGTGACGTAGATCTTCTGCCATTTTAAAGAGTATCACATATTGGATCAGATTCTGGGATAATTTCAGTTGTATTGCTGTCTATGGAGGTACAGATCTCATCTGATATAATCAAAAATATCTTAATTTGTGTTCCGAAGATGAAGGACGGGCTGTCCAAACTCGGCCCAGGAGGGCCGGTGTCCTGCAGAGTTTAGCTCCACCCCTGATCAAACACACCTGAAACAGCTAATCAGGCTCTTACTAGGCATACTAGAGGTTTCCTTGCAGGTGTGTTGAGGCAAGTTGGAGCTAAACTCTGCAGGACACTTTGGACAGCCCTGGTCTTACGGGTTTGAAACGACATGAGGGTGAGTAATTAATGACAAGATCTTCATTTTTGGGTGAACTAACCACTTAATTAGTTGACTTGACCAGGTTTGGTCGACCAAAATTGTATTAGTCACAGAAAAAAACGAATTTCACCGACAAAGTCATGCAGTCTGTGATGGACAGATTGTTAACGGCTGGTCTAATATCAAGCAGGACATCCAAATGCCAGCCTATCAATCATCGACCTCAAATATGGCTTATCATCTGATATACAGTATGTGAGTAATAGCAACTTTACATACTGCTCAATCTAATGTTATTCTTGAAATAAGTGCGCTATTCAAGTGCCTATGTGTATAAACTGAACAGGACAAATGGAGGTGCTGGAGTGCTCATCTGCTCTTAAAATACAAATCTGGAAAGACTCTACATTTATTTGTGTGCGCTCACAATAACAACAAAACATGGCACTTATATAAAATAATGAAAGCAAACAGGACAAGATGAACTTGGTCTCTGTGAACCAAAGTGTCTTTGCCTTACAAACATTAAAAAAAGAAGTGAAATGTCTACTTTCAAATGAGGTGATTCAAATGGAAAATAAATATTCTCAGATTATGTAATCCATATGAAACATGCATACAGGCACATCCAGCTGTCCACTACCGCAGTATGTGTAGTCGAGCAGAAAAATCCTTAGTCAAGGGCAGCCCTAACATATTCACATGTGAAAATACATTGCTGTCTAATACCAGTGACACAATGCCATCAGTTTTCATTTGTCCCCGTTTTAAATAATTTTATGGCTTTTGAATGTGCATTAATTATTTCTGAATATATCCCCAAACCAGTTTCTTTTATGCTTTTCATCTTGGCATGTGGGCAGATGCTGTCAGTGTTTGTGAAAACTCAATTTGCTGAAGTCAGAAGCGTTCCTATCCAGTCGGTACTTTGGGTACAATACGTGACTGGGATATATCACACTCTTGCATTATTCACCGAAGACACCTTTATTCACATCTAAAAGGCAAATAGTGCATCATGATGTGGACGGACGCACTGAACACAAATGTGATGTGAGAACATCCTGCACATTCCCAACACAAGCGTTGTGCTCAACATTAATACTAATGATCGTGTTAGAGCTTCAAGTCAGAAAGATGATGTTTTTTTAGCTTTGTTTTGCTTAGCTTCTTAATTCTGTTAATTGGTGCTTAGCAATGCAGCGTTCGGGCAAGACCCCTTCCCTCTGTCTGTGTCTGATACAGCTGCAGAAACAGGGGATTGGATATTGAAGTTGAGGTATTATGATGAACTCTTGAAGAGTTCTATAATGGCACAGTCATTGATGTATATGATGACTCTGTCTTTCTGAATGCAATGACTTCCTAGGGATGATTTAGAGAGCCTTACCAATGCTACTTAGTCTTAGTCACTGCTTTTTTTACAGCTAGTACCTAACTGAGGGATATTTATTCCCAAATTTAAGATACGTAATCCTTATAATTGAATTACAGAGTTTTAGCAGAGAAAAACTAATGAACTTAATGTGACGCATATTTACTAATACAGAAATGAAACCTGTTTTCATATTTCATTTCTCTTATAGTACTAATAAACTGAATGTGTTGTACATACACAATAACCAGGTATAACCAGAAATCTTCCCTTTTTCATTTACGACTGACACACATGAATCACATCAAGTTCATCAGTTTGTTAAAACTGTGTGATCCAAATTTAATAATCTTACATTTTAATCTAATATATTTTTTGAGTGTGCTTTCTCAACTGCTTCTAACCTGTTAAAAAACAAGACACTGGCTACAGATACGTGAGATTGAAGCCAATCTACTCTGGATTTTCTTAAAGTTGAGGTCATATATAGAAGTGTAAATTTAAATTTTGAGGACTTTAGGTTGATGGTGAAAGATTTCCGCTTTGTATTTTGAGGCAAGTAAGGATTTAAACATTGATTAAATTAATAATAAATTAAGTTATTCAGAGTATTAATACTTTTTTTCCAAACAGTAAGCTTGAGTTTGTGCTTCCTTATGAAAAACAATTAAATCTAGTTTTCCAAACCAATTTCGTGAAGAAGTGCGTACGAAACTCAATTCAGCTGTTACCAGTCTTTCAATCAGTACCGCCTCCATCGTAAGCCAATCCAATCACTAACTCTCCACTATAAATAGTCCAGATTCCTTCCCTTCTGTATCTCATTTGCATTTCCTCCGCCTCCCCTTTTCCGCCGTTTGCACCTTCCAGGGGGGCATGCAGGGTTCGAGCCACGCCCTCGTTAGGGCTCTTGTTACTAGGGCTCGGGGTTCACCGAACTCCTGGCTCACCCCCGACAGTACGCCAAACATGCTTATTTATTTGTTATTATTGAGGAAGCGCGAACTCGTGAAAGTGTATTTGGCGTGCTGTCCAGGGAGCGAGCCAGGAGGTCGGTGAACACTGAGCCCTAGTTGTTTGATCCCTAGCGACGGCTGAGCTTGGTGTCCGGCTCCAACTCTGCTCACCCCCCAGTAAGAAGGTGTAAAAAAGAGGTGGAGAAGGGGTGGAGGAGAGATGCATAACGAGATGTGGAAGGGAAGGAATCTGGCTTATTTAAGGGGAAGGCTTATGGATTTGATTGGATGAGACGTATTTAGATTGATTAGGAAAATCGGTCTTAGACCCAGCTAATCATGCGTACGCGCTCCTCCTGAAATTTGTTTATCAACAGCACGTAATATCTACTCTTATGTTATTCACTTAAGTCTTTCTTCAAATCTAAATATAGTGGATATTGACTCTTTGCGTTGGACGCTTGTTAGTAAATGCACCTGTTAATAGTCATGTCATTGTACACGTTCAAGGCTTTGTTTTAGCCCGTGCAATCTTTGGAAGTAAGTGTTTTGGGTAACACTTTATTTTAAGGGCCAATTTTCACTGTTTTCTAGCTTATTGGCATGCATTTTATTAGCATGCTGTCCATTTAGTAGTACTTATCCTGCATGAATATATTTTAGATCCCTCAATTGTACCCCATACCTTACTAACTACTGATATGCAGCAAATTAGCAGTTTATTGAGGGAAAACTCTTATTAACAGTGAATATGTGTTCCCTGTTCTAAAGTTTTGTTGTATAGTACAAATCTCTCCACTGTGGCTTCATCCAAGCGTTAGGGATGTTCACGCTCTGTGGGTACATCCGTCATGCATTCAGTGTGCTCTGGGTGGATCTAAAGTTATTTTACATCCTGATGCAACTTATATTCCTTTCTGTTTCAGCTACCTCCTTTTGCTTTGTGTCCTGTTTGTATTCTGCTCTAAGAGTTGATAATCTTCAAACGATCATCTATGCTGGAAACATGACTGCAGAGAGCGCCTCTGGAGTGGCTGCAAAATTTCACTCGAATAAACCTCACCTTGTTTATTTTTTTTGTTTAATTATAGCTATTATGAAAAGTGTTTGTCCTAATTTTTCTGATGGCAGTAAACCACATGAAGCGAGGCATTGCTGCTCATCAGCTCCTGCCGTGTCCATGCCGCCGGGACGTATGTTCTCAATCAGTGCTTTTCTCTTCAGCTGCTAATTTCTGCTCGTAAACAGCCAAAAGCTACTGAATCTGGCCAGACTTGTTTACATCTTTTTATTGATTAACTTGTTTCTGGTGGCCTTAGTTAGGATTCTCAAGAAGTCCATAATATGCTCTCTATGTCAACTTTTTGCTCAATCCTCAGACTATCATCATAAAATCATACATTGTACAGTTTTTACCAAAATTAGAAATACGAAGTCACGCAGAAAGTACCATGCAAACAGTGTTTCAAATAAACGGTTATACAACCTTTAACAAGGAGAGCCTAAAACAGGAACACACATATATGCATATAAAATTAAACTCCATCACCTCACTGTGTCCCTTGTGTTTTTACAGGTACATGATGTTGATAGATGGAAAAGATGAAGTCCATATGATCGACAGAGACAATTCGGTCTTTCACATAGCCAACCTGGAATTTCCTTTCCGGAAGGATCTTCGCATCCACCTTTCTAACACACTTCTGGACGGGGTGAGTTATTGTATGGTTTTGAAAGCCTGTTAATCAGGTTAGACAGAGAGGATGTGCTCTATTCCTGCACTTAATGGACGCTCACAGGTTCAGTTTTCATGAGGTGGTCAAAAATAATGTGGTGTTGTGAGCTAATGTATCTTTCTTTAAACATTAAAGAGGATCGTGCTTTCGGAGCATTTATCAGCTTGCTTACAACATCATGGGTTGAACTCTTGCAGTAAACCGAAGAAATGAGTGTCTGTTATTGGGTTGAGCAATCATAATAATGCATACTGTTGTTCAAAGGTTTGGGGTCAGTAAGGTCTTCTGCTTACCAGGCTGCATTTATTAGATGGAAAATACGTAATATTATAAAAACAATATTATGGTGAAATCTGTGTTTTCTTTGTGAATATCTATTAAAATGTAATTTATTAATATGATCAAAGCCGATCTGGAGTTGAAGTGTCAAAGTCTCTCAATGCTGTTAAAACAGACAATTGTTAGACTTCAAAAACAAAACAAATCCATCAGAGCGATAGCAGGAACATTAGAAGCAACCAAATTGGACGTTTGGTACATTCTGAGGAAAAAAAATGCACTTGTGAGCTCAGAACATCAAAAAAGGCCTAGATGTCCAAGGAGGACAACCGCAGTGGATGATCAGAGGATCCTCTCCATGATAAAGAAAAACCTTTTTACCACATCCAGCCAAGAGAAGAACACTCTCCAGGAGGCAGATGTGTCTCTGTTAAAGTCTACATCTAACAGAGACTTCACCATAAGGTCAGATTAGACTTGGACAAAAAAACGCATCACTTCTCGAAAAGCAGGTGACCGTAAAAGGAAAAGGCTAAAATTAAGATCAGCCTGTGCCAGAGTGATGGAAGTATGGAGAAGGCTTGGAGTAGGTTATGATTCAAAGCATACAGCATATGTTAAACATGGTGGAGCAGTGTGATGAGGAGTATGGCTTCCAGTGGCTCTGGTGTTTAGTGATGACCTGACAGAGGACAGAAACAGCCGGAATAATTCTGAAGTGTACTGGGATATACTCTCTGCACTGATTCAGTCAACTGGAACAAAGACGTTTGTGCGGTGCTTTATGGTAGAAAAGAGCGATGACCCAAAACATACAGCAAAAAGGTAAAGGGTAAAAAAGTGGAACATTTTACAATGGCCAAGTCAATCTCCTGTTCTCAACCCGCTTGAGCTACATTTCACAAGGCAGAAAAACCCTAAAATAAACAACAACTGAAGTCAGCTGCAGTAAAGACCTGGAGAAGCATCACAAAGAAGAAAACCAAAACCAAGTCTCTGGTGATGCCCAGGAGTTCCAGACCTAAGGATTCCCAACATGAACATGTTATTCATGTATCAAAATAGTTGTAGTTCAACTACTTGAATTAAAGTTTAAAGTTTGAACTTCAATTTCATCTTGATTGTTTTGTTTTTAACTTTTCAGGCAGAGCCAAAATCATGGAAAGTGTTCAAATATATGGACTTCCCAGTAATTCACAAGACTGGTAAAATACTGGTATCAATCATTAGAAGTAAACAGTGGAATAAAAGATGAAAGGGCACATTTAATGTGATGAGCATGTGGCAAGGTTAACAGATCAGGCATGTCATGTCTCTTTGACCACTGTCCTGCATCTTCCTCTAGTGCCGTAATGATCAGCTGTCAGCAGTGAGAGTGTGTGAGCTCCACATCTCTGCGTCCCATGCATGCTAAATCTGTCCTCTGATTTGCCGCCCCTCCATGTCAACTCCGAGACGAGACCCACTAATCCATCCTTTTAATAATATATGTACATATTTATTAATTATACATAGACTCTATCTCAGAGGCCTGTTCTGTCTGGCACTTTTAATTGTGCAGTTAGATTACTTATTTATTTATCTTTTAAACCTCCACAACAAAAAGCTTGAAGTTAATCCCGAACTGAGATTTCAATCAGAGTGAAAACTAAAGGTTTATTTCAGTTTAATTAATTTGGAGTTAACTTAGATTTATCGTTAAATTAAAACCACAATTAAAATGAGGACCTAATTATTAGATAATCACGATTTAATCTATTTTTATGATCAGTCTTTCATAAGGCCACCCTGAGAGTAGTTTGGAAGTATATTTGAGCCAAACTCCTCAATTTCAACTTGAAATGACTACAAATGTTGAGGGTCCATGATTTTGTCTAACTGGTTTTAATAGAAATGGTCTCTTCAATGTATCCTTTGTATCATGTATCATGCTCAAAATGAGCAGGTGAGTTATCTGCTCACCTCGAGAACAAACGAATATTTGATGGACTGAATGAAAAACTAATTAACGCTGATACAATGGATACTTTGATGAATGCCCAAACTCTGCTCTGCTGTGTGACTGTAAGCTGCACAGAAACAAGGTTATCGCATCCATTTTTAAGCAAAAGTGTGCCGCATGTTTATAAAGGGTTTTTCCATAAAATGTGCTTTTCAGCATTGTAAAGGTCAGCATCATCAGGTTCATTATTGATTTTTTTTTTTTTATTTGCTTTCTGCAGCCTTAGGCAAAACCTTTCTTTGTTTTAAAATCCTAAATCGTTTAATATAACCGGTTGAAATAAAAAGGACAACAGGTTTCATTGATCTAAAAAAAAACAAAACACAACAACAAATGTCTATTGTTACGTCATGTTGGTGTTTAAAGGCTTTATTTATGGGCAATATATTTGCTTTTCTTATCACCATCCTCTTGTTTTGCAGGAGATGATTATCGACAAAGTGAATGGCCAGCCCGTCCCGCGCTACCTCATCTATGACATCATTAAATTCAGCGTGAGTGCCTTTCATTTACAATAACGAACACACTCTTTGCTCTTTCTTTAATTAAAAATTACTGTTGGCATTAAATGTTTCAGCCAACATTTAAAATTATGCCTTTTTTATTATTATCCATCATATCTCTCCATATCTCTTTTGTGAATCACAAAAGGAAAAGTTTAGTGTCAGATACCGTCAGCTCCAGAAAGAACAAAAAAGAAGCATAAAAATATGACTATTTTACTCCCTCTTTGACTCATCTTCTCCTTCATTGCAGTTCTTAAATTTAATTAACAAATGTTTCAGAAAAAGGCACCTATAGACACAGCAGCCTTTAGTTTATTAATAATCTTTTTTCAATAATATATATATATATATAATTTATTTATTTATTGTGCATATATGTGCATATAGCACAAAAAATCAAGTGCATATATTTGAAAGTTTGTCTGTATAAAGTTACTATCCAGGTCCTGCATAAATGTTTCTGTTTTACTTTGTGCACAGAAGAAAGTAAGTCATATTGGTCCCATTTTACCTCTATAATTTAACATATTTCCTTGTGCAAAGAGATATATCAGCAAACTGCTTGGTGACATCATCAAGAATAGAAATCAGTTAAAGTAAATTTCCTTTGTATCGTGCTTTTTTTCAGTACATTAGAAAAGCTTTATACAAGGTTGGATTTTAAATCATTCATGTTAAGGAATGTGTATTAGGGCCAAACAGGGTCACCTTTGATTTCACGTTGACAGGACGATAATTAATTATGTCATTGAGCTCATATTTTTGAATCATTATTCACATCCATCTTAGTTTTGGGAGGAATGAGTAAATCTCTGAGTTTTCTTGCATCATTTTCTGCTTCTTGAAGTGCTGTATCCATTAAAAAAATCCAGGCAATCACACGGCGCAGCCTGCGATTGAGACAGGAACCTTGGATTGGTCTTGCTTGGTTACCATTACTGAAAGGAACATTTTTCCAAAATGCAGCTCTGATCCGTCATTTTTAAGATTGATGCCGTAGGCAAGCAGTGTGTAAATATAGACGGCACATTAATTAAGCTTGTCCAATGATGTGTCGACTGAAGACTGATATTCAGCTCAGTTATAGCGCTCGCAATGCACTTTGCTCGTGTTATCAGCTGCATTTATTATATTTTAATTTCAAATATGAGTATGTTAGAGACTGATGCAGATATGTTTCCTAAAGTACTGTTTTGTGGAGCACAGCTGGAGCTCTCATTGACAAACAGCATGTGGGAGATCCTTGAGTGTGCTGTGTTTAGCCGCTCTCAGCATTGGGAATTCAGCTCGCTGTTCTGAGTGTGTTTTGAGTCTATTTGTAAACTAGAAGTGACCCATGTCCCTCAACACGCTCTTCTCTTACTCCTCCAATGCAACAGAATTAAAAAAATATATATATTTATTTGGAGTGTAAAGTCTTTGGTATGTACCACGGTTTTGATATCCGTATGGTTTCAGTACAGCAGGAGGAAAAAAACTAAACCTACACTGCCCTCCCAAAGTTTGGAAACACCCCTGGCAAAGTATGGTTTTGGATGATATCAGTAGAAGTTTTTGTGAAAACGCTGATACAATTTTTAAGATTTTTTGATGAATAGAAATTTCAAAAGAGCAGCAGTTTTTGAATTTTTTAGTGATATTACAAATGTCTTTACGGTCACCGATCAATATATTTTAAAGAGAACAGTTCCTGTAATGTGAAGAGCTTGCGTTCTTGGACCTGTGTGGCATATGGTCTGAAAACAAAGGATTGTCACTTTCCTCTTTCCTTCGCCAAGACGTCCTGTAGGTGCCATGAAGCCCCCTGCTGTTTTCTGGCCTGTTGGGCTTGGCAGGCCCTGCCTCACCACTGCTTCCTCACGAATCACTTTCCAAAACGATAGTTGCATCTCGCTTTGCTTTTCTTTAGGGATATTGCATTTGATATCGCATTTGTTCTCACATCTTCTCGATGTTACCTTGACAGAACTGACATTTATATGCAGATTTGTCTTTCTCTATGATTCTTTTTCTGAAGTTTCTTAGTGAGCTGCTTCCCTAGACGGCATTTTAAAGCTTTGCAGTCATGTGACACGGAGCCTGTTCCGAAAGCTAAGCAACATAATTATGCTGCCTTCTGAGCAGGACTGTTTTCTCCGAGGAATCAGAGGAAGCAGCGGTGCCTCAGGAAGATTCAAATGAGAAAATAATTGACACTACAAAAAACAAATCTAAAAAATAAGAGATCAAATGGCGTGTTAAGCAGTCATTTTTCAACAGCAGATAAACTTTCAGAGGGAGGCAGCATCTTATTTTCCTCCCATATGCTCATTGCGTTCTCACTGAGGTCCTATAACCGAAATGGAGTAAGAGACACCTACGCTCTTCTGTGATTGGCTGATGGCTCTGTCAATCTGTCAGTGGAGTAATGGCTGCCGTGATCTTGTTTGCTGATAGTCCGTAAATCATCCTCAATGGGTCATACTGAACACATCTTTGGAAATGAATGGAAAACACTCTGATATCACTGCTTTTTCACACCTGAAGCAAAATATACATCGTCTTGAAGGATTTTTGTGTGAACTATCCCTTTAATATGTGAGGTGACTTTTTTGACTTTCGTTCGTTAAAAAATGACTTTTTTTTTACATTATGAACTCTGCTTTCATAAAAACATGAAGCAGCACAGCTGTTTTCAACATCCATAATAATCAGAAGTGACAGTACTGCTGTTCTTTTAAACTTCCCTATTCACCAAATTCTATACAGTGGAATACTAAAACACCTTCTGTGTGAACTTCTCAAGACTCATTAAGACATGTTATATTTAAGGATACAGCTATCATCTTTTTACTGAAATATACTGCATAATTAATAATAAAAAAGATTATTACTGCTTAAATACTCTTTTTATAATCCATCTTTTTTTGTGATGGTGAAGCATCATTTGTAGCAGACATTACTCTAGTCTCTTAAGAAAACGGTGCATCGTCTCACCCTTAAGGAATCATTAAAATATGGTAATTTGGTACTGTGGTGCTTAATATTAGCTCTGTTGAGGATGACTGTGCATCACAAGAGGGTTTTTTTGAAGAACGTAATTTATTTGAAATAGTCATTTGTTATCAGCCTCTGATTTTAATCAGTTTCATGCCGCCTACTCAGACAGTATCATAGTGATTCTAAACTTGAACTGTTGAATAAATAGGAAGTATTGGAATAATGAAAATAACTGTTTTTAACAAGCATACAAAAACATTTTACAGCTTTTGGAAACCATTTGTATATCTTAGTGCAAGTAACAATTTGTGCTCTTGCTAATGAATTTGATGGATTTTCTGGCCTGGTACAAACAATTACTGTTTCGCTGGTCACTGCTGCAGATGAATTAATCTACTAAAATGTCTCTGATTGCTGCTGCTGACATCACTGTTACACAGTGTTACCAAACACATTTAACATAGCATACTATTGTTGAGATCAAACACTGCAGATTATAGGAAAAAATTCACATGTTGGTTACACAGGCTTACTCTTTAATACAGTGTTGTCATAATGGTTCATTTTATTTCTTTGTTAAACCGTGGTGTTACCCATGGCTGCACATGCACTAATATTCTAGACTGTCTAATACAGCTTTTTCCTGCTTGGACTAAAAAAACATTATTACAGTATTTACATAAATATATAAAACTGTTTTGACTCAAACTTGACCACCTTCTAGTCTGAATTGTAACTCGTATTTGAACCTTGTCTGGATTTTGGTCTTGACTTGGACTAGAGACACTTGTGCTCTCATGACTTAATCTTGACCCTCTTTTGGTCTTGTCTTGATTAGGACTGAGTCTTTTGTTGATCTCGGACTTCACCTTCATTTGGTATCAAACTTGACTAGAACTACACCCTATTCTGGTGTCTTCTCTTAGACTTGACCTTCTTCTGGGATTTTGCGTGACTCTGCCTTGACCCTCCTCTGGTCTTGGTCTTGATTAAGACTCAATCTTCTGCCGTTCTTGGTCTTGACTTGGAGTCATCCCTCTTTTTCTCTCTGTTTTGACCCTCTTTTGGGGCCATAAACATAGCCACCGTGTTTTAAAAACTAGTCTTGCGAAACTAAAAGACTAAAAGGCACTGGAATACTTCAAACGAAATCGAAGGACGAAATGAAGTGACGTAATTTTTAACAAAATAAGGCCAAAATTAAGTTCTTTTTGAGCTCGTTTTGGCAGTTTGAATCCGCTCACCAAAGCGAACCTTTTGGGGAGTTTGTTTTTAAGCTACCATTAGTTCGAGGCAGTTACGCAATCAGTGGGTTTGTTTTGAAACCCCTGACTTTTGACGCAGAATGTTTTCTTCTTCCTGGTTCATTTCTCATTCAGCCGAGGTCAGGCAATGGGTGCAACATCTGTAAGTCCCTATATTTGTAGCTGAGCTGCCACAGATATATCCGCACCTGTAAGAGCGAAAGCAGTTAATTCCTACAAAGAAATTACAATGAAGCTTGTGTCAACGATCTGGAGTTATGCAAAAAGTGACGTAGAGAAACATCAGATACAAGTTCCAAAGCAATGAAAAGAATGATAGGGAAGGTAGCAAGCAAATAAAGATTACACCATACTGCTGCTGTCATTGTTGTTCTTCTTTTAAAGCAAATTTAAAAGGTATATAATAAAGAAACTTTTGTTTTTTAATCAAACTTACAGGCTACGTGTGAGCATGCCTCCAGCAGCACGGGAGTGTCAGAATGTTTGGAAACAGTATACGGTCACTCAGTCTTTTCAAACTACTTTTTGCCCTCAAACGAAGAAATTCGTTTTATATTCATTTTGAAATTCGTTTATATCGGGGCCTTAAGACTAGTCTAAGTAGAATAACCATCCACTGGTCTTGATCTCGACTTGTGATTGACCTTCTTCTGGTCTCTGTCTTGACTTATACTGGCTTTTTCTGTTCTTGGTTTTGACTCTGTCCTGACCCTCTTCTGCACTGCAGATGACGGGAAGACATAATTGACATGTAACTCAACAAACTGCAGTTTGCTTTTTGACTTTTAAGGATGGATTAACTTGACGCTGATAAAATTGCACTAGCAGACTGATGTTCAGCAATGAAAACTGCATACTTGTTAATATAATAAAAACTGATGATTGTACAGCATTTATGTCTATCTAGTGTACTAGCTACTGAGCATTCCCCTTGATGTTTTGGACTGAACTAGAGTCTTCCAAAAAGTCTTCTTAAGTTACGTTTTACCCTCATGGCTCTCATTGGACAGCTAGCAAGGCAGAGATATATCGTCAGCTTTGACCATGATTTGCCATCTGGCATCTAATCTTGTAAAGCTTTCCATTCTGGTGTTCAAACACAATGTCTTTGCTTGCAAACACCCCTTATCCTACTGTATGTTAAGTCATGGGCTTTAGAAGAAAAAACTGAGGAAAAGCTGATTCGGGAGGCAAAGATGTCTGAAAATAGTAGTGAGGTCTCTTGTGGTAAGTGCGCTCAATGCATCAGTGGTCAGCTCCAGGGGCCCAAGCTTGTACTGCCAAGACCCTGGTGTTCTGCTTCATTTGACTGTTTGGGCCATGCAACATGAGTCTTTAGAGGCTCCCAGCAGAAGCGAATGAAAAGCGCTTATTTTAAAATACTCAAGCACTTTGTGTCGTCTTTGTAATGTAGGCTCAAGGTTTCCTACCGGTTCTTACATTCTGCTCCCGTAGTGATGATTTGTGGCCTCTGGGATGGGGAAGAAATGAAAGTTGGTAGCTCTGTCTTTTATTTTTCATTTAACTCTACAGGATGGATTGTGCCTGCTGTTAGCATTATTTTCACACACTGTTGGAGTTGTTTTAGTTCCTGGTTCATTAAAGGAAATATGCAAATGAAGCAACAGTGCAAACACGCCCAAGAAATTAGCTCTGAAGGTAAACTGCACAACACTATTCCTCATCTGAGTACTAGGTTGTGGAGGAGGCAGCAGACTAGCTTTCCAGACAGGCTTTTGGTTCAGCTTCGCTTTGTATTTGTATTCTTCTTTGTATTGAAGAAGGTCGGTGAGATCATGTGTGGACATGTCAGATGTCAAAATACGGTTTGTGTTTACAGGAAAATGCTCCTTTATTAGGTGGGCTCTGCGGTGTCAGAACTGGAGTTGTTCATGACAGATAGGTTTGCTTGGTTCATCAGATAATGTGGATCCCGAAACCCGCTTTCACTGCTGCCTACTGCTGTTTACAACCAGTTAAACAGCACTTTCAGTTTATTGATTATTTAACTTTATTGCTCATTTAAAGCAGGATTTAGTGACTGGAACAAGCCACTAACCATATGTATTAAACAGGGTAACTCACCCTGGGTCATTCATTAAAAATATTACTTTGACTGTTAGTGTGAAGTAGGAGGAGGTTGAATTTTTTTTACATGAAATACTTGTATGACGTTCAGTGGTGTGTAGTCATTATAAACATTGCCAAATCACTGAACATATTATACAGGATTTGACTTGATGCTTCTTTGGATGACTTTGGGTTGGGATTACATTTTTTTAATGACCTTTTTGTGAGCTGATTTGCTTGTGGATTTTAATTTTAAGAATGTATTTATTTATTGCTTTTTTTTAATACAAAAGTGATAAGACTTTTTGTCATCACTTCATGTCACTTCATGTCAATCACTTCAGGTAAACATTTTAATCAATGTTTCATTGTTTTTCAGTAATCTTGTTAACAAAATGAACTCTCAGAGACTCCAGGTCAGTTATTTTATGTGGTAATGTAAACTGCCATTCAAGGGTTGGTATTTCAGTAATGACATTAAATTGATAATTTTGATCATTGATAATATTTATTATTATTAATGTTATTAATTAAAATTCTGTCATTAGTTACTCACCCTCATCTCGTTAAAACCCATAAAACCTTCGTTCATCTTCAGAACACAAATGAAGATATTTTTGATGATATCTGTCCCTCCGTAAACAGAAATATAACAGAAACGATCCAGATCCAGAAACATCATAAAAACATAGGTAAAACAAGTGACATCAGTGGCTCAACTTCAGTTATGCGGCTAGGAGAATATATTTTTTTTGAGCAAAGATAATGAGATTAACTCACAACTAGGGCTGTGCAATATGGACAAAATAATCATATTGCGATTTTTTTTGTTTTTTAACTAATATTGCAATTGCGGATTATTTTATTTATTTTTTGCTATTTTGGCAGCTGTTTTTGCTTCTTTTTTTTTTAAGCTTCATACATACATTCTAAATGTATTCAGTGCATAAGGAGTGCATAACAAAACATTTCACATTGAATGAAATAACATTTACTGACAATGTGCGCATGCATCAGATCTGTGCACATATGATAGGTTATTGCGTCTGTAATTGTTTTGTGCCGTTTCTGAATAAAAAATTCTGAATAAAAATCTAAATAAATGAATAAAAGGTAACGCTTCAGAATAGGGGTCCAAAATAATGCATTAGTTAAGCATCAATTAATGGTTAATTTGTTCACAATTAAGCATTAGTTGAGCAAAAACACACTAGTAATTAATGATTAACTTAACATTTTAATCATTAATTAGTAGTGTGTTTTCGCTCAACAAATGCTTAATTGTGAACAAATTAACCATTAATTGATGCTTAACTAATGCATTATTCTGGACCCATATTCTGAAGTGTTACCGAATAAAATTGCAGCCTTATGCAATTTATAAATTGCGAATTTTTTTTAATTTTTTTTTTATGCTGCTTCATTTGTTGCCTCAATCACCTCTGTAGAACTGGCTCAGTGAACTTGAATAACACTTTCAATCGTGCATTTGTAGAGAGAATTGTGCTATTACTTTTCCAAGCAATTTGAATTTTTTTCGCCTGCCAGATTGAAACATGGGTGAAAAATACCCTAGATTTCAGAGACTGAGGAACTGAGCCACATCCAGAGACCTGAACTACTGAGCCAAGAAGTATCCACCTAGCAATCACTCAGAACAGCACCTTAGTAACCACGCAGCAGAGCCTCTGTCACGTCATGGACAAGACAAATCGACACTGTTTCTTTAAAAAAAAAAAAAAGATCTAAATTGCCTGTTAATTTTCCCTGTTATGGGAAGAAAATGTTTTCTCTTTTTTGTTCTGTTTGTCTGTGTGTTGGATTAACCAAATGTTCAATTCGGCGCTCCAGAGCTCTGGCCAGACGCCGAACAGACCAAATCACAGTGAGTCAGAGCCTCTGTCATTCTCTGAAATCTGGCAGAACCATCGTAACGTGGCCATTTAAATTCCAACTGCTTTGAATTTAACAAAGATATTTGTTCAGAAACAAATTTAGCAGACTGAAGGGTGTATAAAACGCAAAATTATGTAATAATAATCTCTCAGAAGAGCAAATCTGATGGGTGGAAGACATGCTTTGATTTCTCCAAACTCTGTTCACTTCAAACCAGGATATGTCCTTGTATGCTGACTTGTGTCTATATGACAACCCTGCTGCAGATTTGCTTAAGATGGCTTGTTTTTGTCAGAGGTGTTCATTCACTATGGAGGCTTTGTAAATTTTTTGCAGAGTCTTCATTTTTTGACATTTAGTAGATCTCTGTATGTTTCTCCCTAAAGGCTTAACATCTGACCATAGTTAATCACAGTTTGGTGTGCAGTACTGGTCAGTGTTAGAGAAAGTTACTTAGTAATACATTACAATATTGTGTTTTACCCTATACCATTTTTTGCATTGCTTAATGACTTTGTATGGAAAATAATACATTACATTACTTTTGCTTATCTGAACTGACCCTAGGTTTTTAATATAAAAAATGCAAGTAAGATGAGTGCATGCTCACATTTAGTCTGGAACTACAGCAAGCATCACAGTTATATGCTCTCTATATGATGATAGGAGAGCTGTTAGTAAATACTTGGGGAAAAATAACAAAAAATCATTTGTATTGAATATTTTTAAGCACTTTACTTTATAAGTACACTGTAAAAAAAATTCTGTACAATTTACGAAAAAAAAAAAAGTCTGCTGTGGTTGTTTTAGGTTTTACGGTTTTAAGTTAAATTTACAGTTAAATACGGTAATTTCATGAACTGATATAATGTTAATATACCAACCTATTAAAGTACTGAAGTCTGTTTTCTACCTTTTGAAATACACTGATAAACACCAAATGCAGGTGATGATGACAAAAGTCACATGAGGATCCAAAGCCCATCACAAGCACCTTTTAATCATAAACCTATGTATAAGTGTCAGTGTCATTCACACAAACACTAAACCCCAATAAACATTAATTTAACAACATTATATGCAACCCTAATAAACATAACTGGTAAGAAAAAACTAAGAAACATAGTTATTTCAAAGAAAACAACATCAAATTCAAACCAGATTTGATATGCAATGCAAGGAATTCTGGGAATGTTAGTTTACGGTTGTTCCCTGTAAATTTTACAGGAATTTACCATTAACCATTTAACAGGTTTTTATAATAGCATTTTCAGTTTTTTACGATTAAAATCACAGTCATTTTTTTACAGTGGAATTATTTTGTTACTTTATAAGTTACTTGAAAAAAAAGTCATATGATTGAATAACTTGCGTTATGGGATTTATTTTGGATTCATCTAAGCCAATAATACAGTAAAAACAGTAATATTGCGAAATAATAATTACAATATAAAATCACTGTTTTGAATGTATTTTAAAATGTAATTTGTAGGGATGTCCCAATCTGGTTTCTGTGGCCCTGATCTGGACTTCTGGTGGAAACTTATTGAATTTTCTATGAAAAATAAGCTGAATAATTACAACATTTAAAGCTAAAAATGTGGAGATATGGTTGGAAAGAATGAGGGATCCTGATCTTTGAGATTGACTCAGGGCAGAGTTATGCTGCATCCGAAATCGTTTACTTCCCTACTATATAGTACGTGAAAAACAGTATGCGAGGCGAGTAGTACGTCCAAATTCATAGCATTCGAAATTCAGTAGGTGAGAAGTATCCGGATGACCTACTGCTTCCGGCCAAATTCTATAGTTGGCATACCACGGACACTTTCCTATCCCATGAGGCTGCGGGAGAGGAGGCGTCGTATTCGAAAAATGGCGGAATGTTGAGACGCGGCTCATTTGAAGTGAAAAAAATTGTTTATTGTGATTAAATTACACTTGTTTAACACAATCTAAATAAACGGATGACTTGCTGAAAGTTTTAATTTCTGCGCTGTTGTGACGACGCATGACACGTGACATCATCAATATGGCGGATGTAGTACTTCCGAATTCCATTTATTCTTCCCACATTCATACTATATAGAACATACTTTTTAACGGTAGTACGTTCAATTTTAAATGTAGTACCTACTTAAGCAGTATGCGATTTCGGACGCAGCACTAGTAATTTATTCCAAAGCAAAGCTGAAGCAGGGGTAATAGAAATATAATGTAGTTTATAATCAGCACAAATAGCCCAGTTAGCACAAACTGATGTAGAACAAAACTAGATTACCTAATCCTTTACAACATGCAGATCACAAACACCTATTTCTATTTGTCCATCTGCATAGCTGTTGCAGTCACTTTCCTTATTGTATGTATGTATAAAACTATATATATATTTTTTACCCCATCAAATACAACATTAATTCATTATTTAAAATTGTATTTGTTTGTATGTATTGTATGTAACAAAATCAGTAACATTGTCATTGGAAACAGAGCAGATGGGAAATGAAAGTGCAGGCTGCCTTTAATGCTGGGCCTTTCTGCTTATCTAATACGATTCACCTTTGAATCTTATTATGTTAAATTCCCTTTTCAAGTAATGTTTCTATAATTTTGTCAGGCCCTGGATTTATAGAAGCTTTCATTACTTTTTGATATGGAATGTGTAAGTCTGGAGAGTCCCTTAAATATAGATGAGTGTTTTATTCCTCATTTTGCACTTGAAAGTTGCCCGCAGAGCGTGGGGCTGCCGGTGTGTCTGCTCGTGCGATAGGAAACTGGGAAATTGGAAAATTGCAAATAAGATGTAGAATTTATAGAGGTTGGTTTTGAAAGATGCTGTTAAATGTATCTCTTTCGCAGGTGTCTCTTCTTTTACTCTCGTGATGTGTATTTACATCAACTCTTAAAAATACAGGCATAGAAAAACCTTTTTGTCTAAAAAATTTTTGGAGGACATATATCACAACCGATTTTATTTGTTTTTGATCTTCAAGTAAGCATTCAATAGTAGTGATGAGATAAACCAACTCTCAGACATACTTGTCTCTTTTAATGTTGGTACACCGTACCGTCATAAAACACATCAATAGCAGGACTTCATGTATTTATATGTAGAAATACAGACTGTGGTGCATCAAACGAGACACTCGCTCCAATCCAGAAGTGACCCAAGAGGAGCTTCCTAAAGACATAGGAGTGTTGTTATGCTGTAATACACGAGTCTGCTGTCTGCACGAGGATGAATGGTCCCAGGAACAGGCCCCTTCAGAGCGGGAAGCAGAGCTTCAGGGCCGTTTTGTCTGCAGAGAGCTACAGTGGATTGCGTTTAACTTGTCTGATGTGTGGCTCCAGCGGAGATGTCTTCCACTGATCCCTTCCAATCCATTTTGTTAAGCGAGTCGCAGCCTTTTCTGAGGAGTTAAGTGAGGAGGTAAAGCTTTGATTCGCTCGTAGTGACGTAGTTCGACGGTCCCATCGGAGCGCTGCCATACATCCGAGACCGGTGAGCGTGATGTGAAGACGTTACCATGGAGATGCCGCTGCGCTCGTGATGGAGAGAGAGTGAGGTGGATTATTTCCAGAGCTCCTCGCAGCCGCTCTGATGCACGTATACACACCGCGTCTGTTCCTCCGACACGTTCTCTCATCACGCCTAATGGGAGCAAATCAAGATTAATCACATTTTGCCTGATCTTTTCAAATACCAGGTTTTTGAGCAGTGTAGACATACTCCAGTGTTGAAACAACTCGGTCCACCCAGAGACCTGCACACTAGAGACCACTTGACATTTGAGTCTGATGGACAGAAATAGGGGAGATCAGTTATGAGCGTCTGGGAGGAGTCGGGCCAATTTATAGCAAGTACAGGAAATTCTATTCTAAATTGTGAAACTGTCATTGATCAACAGATGTCCATTCCTGAGTCTGTTGATGCAGGAGGTCTCATCTAATTGGAATTTTAGCTTTTTGTTTATGTGCATCCTGATTAAAATTTGCAGTATAAACTCCAGATTAAGTTTAAGGCATCGTCTTAGCCTCATTTTAAAATTTTCATCTTCAAAGTGACTATCATTTTGAAAATATTTAATGTTTAGTACAGTTATGCGCAGTGGAATTCTGGGGCTAATAATAATAGACATGCCCGCTATTTACTTGACAGGAATTCAGCACTTTAAATGAATTGCTCTGTAACATTCATTTAAATTTTTAACATTTTTAACAATAACATTACAAAGCTAGAAAGACAGCTAAAATTCTACTGAAATAGAAACCCACCAAAGTATATAAGTTATTGAGAGTCATTTCAGAGGAACATACAAATAAACCATGGCAGCAATATATCACAGACTACAGCATCTATAATTTAAAACAATCATTTTAAAACTTTGGCTATTTTACTCTAGCAGGTAACAGTACAGATGTACAGAAATGTTTGGTGCTATCTGTAGAGTGAATGCATTCTGTATCGGACAAGTGTTTTGTGAACACTTCTTGTTTGCTTACACGTTTCCCTTTATGCTCAGTGCTGATGGAAATAATACCATAACAATTATAAAATAAAATATGAGGTTAATCGTAGGTGTCTTTACTTAGTATTTGCATAAAAATAATGAATAGTCACTTGGTATGGGTAGGTTAAATGAAGGGTTAAAGGGTAGGGTTGGCAGTATTATTATAGATGTATCTACAGAAATTAATTACAGATGTAATTAGTGGAAGGTATTTTTAAATACTTTATCAGTACAGTGTAAAACAACGAGCGGTATGTGCACTGTATCATATGATTCATTTAAGTATAAGTTAAAGACACTTGTAACAAAGACACCTTAAAATAAAGTGAACTAATGTGAATATTTTTTTCTGAAATGAATCTCTACCACCATCTCTACCAAGTCTATTGCAATAAATACAGTATATTTGTAATATTTGTTTAATGGCATTTGTTAATGACTGAAAGCGAGTATCACTGACGCCAATGCTAATGATGTCTCTAGGATATTGTTGTTTTCCCTAATATTTAGTTATTGACTATAATGTAGCCTTTCAGCATTTCAGTTTAATTAAGAGCTATCCATTTGAACATTTATTAGACTTAAAAGAATAACAACTTCTAATTTAAGTGAACGTAAAACAACTACCCGTTCCCTTCAGAAAGTAGGAAATGTATAGGAATTGAATACAGAAAGATTAATTGTTACTGACATAGAGCCTGATAACATCTCATCTGACCACAGTCAGATTACACTGGACAATTATCTGTGTTAATGCGCTAATTTTGACAACTAGTTATGTTTTGATGCTTATTATTTAAAACAATAGAGCAACTTTTTACTTTGTTACTAAAGAAAATAGCTTTCAATAGGTGTCGTATTCTTGATAATATTTTGGGAATTCAGCTCCTTGGACAATTAAAGTTTCACCGTAGGTAATAGGTTTTAAAAAAAACAGTGACTTGTCGTTTGTTACTTGTCATGGCTGATTAAGGTGTCATGTCTGCTTAGAACATGATGAAACCTGCAAAAAACATCTCATTCTGAAATGTATCATCTGGACCACATTTACAATCAGGACTTGTAAACTACACACAGAGCTTTTCCAGTTATAACGAAGAACATTTACATCTTAAAGATGTTGTACAGAGTGTAAAACTTTTTTTCCTATTATTCTTTCTATTTTGCTCGAGTAAAATGGAACAACAAAACACCTTAAAAAAATAGTCAGTTATGTTAAAGCAACAATCTCCAACTTTTTTCCATTGAAAATGGTAAATCTCAACTTTTTAAGCCTATTTTCAAAAAAAAAGTGGAGTGTTCCTTTAATATAGACAAGTAATCATGTCTGAATGACTGACATGCTGATGTAAAATCAGTT
>JAUMHR010000030.1:406795-424658 GCA_032361145.1 Enteromius fasciolatus
TAAATTAGAATAAACTATTGCTAAATTATATAATGAAGTCATGTATCTTTATATGTGATCTATAAGGTGATCTACTGTATATAGAGAAAGGCAAAGTTTCCAACTGTGTTAAATCTTTCATTCATAAAATGCTTTTATTAGTTTATGCTTAAAGAGTTTTCTATGTGTGTATGTGTTGCATGATTGTTATCAATAATTGTCTTTACTGTCTTGCAACAGTATATGTTTTGATTTGTGGTTATGGTGACATAATGCATAAGATAATTACATGAATCTGTTTGCTTTCAAAAGAAACTGCTGCATCATCCTGAACTGAGTAACAGTCAGCTGCTGGCAGACTTCCTGTCACCTCACAGCATTGAGTCTCAGTTTAATGACAAAATGCTTCTGGATGTCAACCTGGGTATGTTTAACCTCCCTTAGCATGTTATTTTCCACCTAACATGCTTAACTTCACACAACATGTCTGCACATTTGGTTTGCTTTTATTGAGCTGAAATGCTTTTTTTTTAAAATTCTTTCTATAAATAGTTTTTTAAATAATGTAATAAGTGAAAAGAAATTCTTACTGAACCGGATTAGTGTGTATATTTCACACAGTATACACTGCAAACACTGTATATACAAGCTCCAAGGAACACTATTCTAATACTGGCCAAGACCATCCTTTGATCTCAACCTAATATCTGCAGCCTCCCAACACTGAACATATTATATATCTTCTTTGTCTGAGAGTATGTTTATGCAATGTAAATGTAAATACACGGAAGTGAATCATCGTCATTCAGAAATGAGATCGAATTTATGTATGATTCGAGATCATGACACCTTTTTTTTTTACGATTAATTGTGCAGCCCTACTACAATGTAATAAAAATGGACATCAACATCATAAAAGCAATCCCTGTTCATGAAGATGTGTGTAAATGACGTTTTCAAAGCCTTCCGTTTGAGATTCATCAGACCGGGCTATGTTCTTCCAGTCAGTTATGTTGTACAGAGTTATGTGCGTTACTTAGCCTTTCTGTCAGCTCATGCTAATCTGCTTTATCTCTATAGGCCTCTCTAATCTACAAGGCATTTCCGACTGCACAAATGCTGCTTAATTTTTTTTTATTTGGCACCAATCTTAAAATGTGTGAAAGTCCCTAGAGATATCCCTGGAGATGTTATGTAGTTGTTCGTGTTTAGCAGCTGGTCTGGTTTCCTCGTTGGTCTCAGTAGTTTTGAGACACCATGCAGTAAAACAATGAATAATGATGTGTGCTGTTCTACCCTGCTGTTGTCTATCCCAAATGTTTTTTCCAACACCCCCACAACTGGTGTGACCCTTTTGGTCAAAGAAAACTGCACAGCAAAAATTTGTTTAGTTTGAATTTATGGTTCTTTGTTGTAATTGAGGGATTAAAAGGGAATTTGCGAACTGCACAAAAAAGCTTCATTAAACCGAACTTCCTGCATGATTGCTGTTTCTCTCTCTGGGAACTAGTAAAAATCACTGACAACCAACAGGTGTTATGTGTGACTGTTTAGAGGAGTTATCTAGGAAGGAAATGATGTATTGTTGTTGAAAAGAGTCATGTAGAAATTCTAATTGTCTTACAAGAACATTATGGATGTTGTCAGCCGTGAATATCATTACTGGAAATCTCTCTAGTAAATGAGAAGAAAGTGGATCTGAAATTTTTTTAGTATTAGTTTATATATACTGTAAACAGTAATATGCACCTTTTACGATTTTTGCATGTTTTACATACGGAGCAGAAGATCTTGCATGCATTATTGAGTTTAATGCAGAGGGTTAAAAGAATGGCCCTAGTTATGTTATGCAGACACATGTCCGTGTAATCAGTTTGTGTAGTTTTTTTTGTCTGGGTCCAACTATTTTTTTAAATCGACCTGTAGGAGGGAATTTGTGGATGTTGCATTGAGTAGTTGGGACTGCATTCATTCTGAGTTCTTGCATTGTGCTGCTGCCACATGATTGGCTGATTGTAGGTTTCTGAAAAAGTGAGTGCATAAAGTGCTGCATTTTAGCTGAATGATTAATTAAATAATTATAGTTTATAATAATATTAAAACCACAATAAGCAATCATTCCACCATATGATTTACTGTAGTCCCCAAAAGGTTTTGGATGATTTAGTGAAATGCATTGTATTACAGCAGTGCTTTATGATGCTGAAGTCTTTATCACATTATTTCCTATGAACACAAAATGGTGCAATATTTTTTAATTGTGTGTGTGTGTGTATATATATTATTATATATTAATTATATATATAAAAAATGTATATTTTTCTTAAATATATGCACGCATCTGTTTTTTGTTTATATATACATGAGTATACACACCGTACAGTATACACACATATTGTATTTAAACAAAAACTCTTTTATTTTAGATGTGATTAATCACTTGACAGTAACTCAAGTACTTTGAGTACAGTAACGTCTAAGGTTACGTAGATAACCCACGTTCCCTGAAGGAGGAAATGGACACGTTACATATGGGAACTCGCATGAGAGACCAATCGCCTTTGTGTATTAAGAAAAGGCCAATGAATATTGGCGTGCATTTAATTACAGCCAGGTGCATCTTATCACTACGTGAGTATAAGAGGGCACAGATGTAAAGCACTTGCAGGTTTTTTTACAGCCAGGTGCATCTTATCACTACGTGAGTATAAGAGGGCACAGATGTAAAGCACTTGCAGGTTTTCGCAGAGGAACCGAGCTGGCGTCAGCGCGACCCAGGGTTGTGGCAAGGGGATGTAACGTCTACGTTACCTCCTTCAGGGAACGTGGGTTACCTACGTAAACCTTAGATGTTCCCCCTTCAGTCGAGTCACTCCGACGTTACATATGGGAACAGACCCGTGGAAAAGGCCACGACCCTGAGGCCGCGTTATGCAGAGACCCCGATGCCGACAGGCAGGCGTGTCAGCAGGAGAGTCTGCACGTAACCTTCCCAACGCCCTGGGGGCCAAAATGGGTACCCCACAGGGATGCCAGATGTACTGAAGCATGGGTTGGGGGGGCGGAGACATGAAGCAATTCTTACATGTGAATTTTCAGGAATACACTATATCGATAAGATATGGATATAAAGTGAAGGGAAACACAGCCTTCTGGCTGACTATGGAGCATAAGGTTTGTGTAGCCACAACCTACTGGGCGAAGGAAACCCAGCAAGAGCACAGTTGGTGCTACTCTGCATCTAGGTCCGACTGCGGGGCAGGACGACTCGGATTCGCCTTGGCAGGGGCAAACCACTGAGAAGAGCGCACGGATCCCAGCCGGCCTCCCGTTACCTGCTTGTCTGATTTAAGACATGGGAGGACACAGCAACGGCTGCAGTGTTGTCCGTGCGGACCAGCACGTGCCTGTGTCGCAGCATCGGTCAAAAGCGACGCAGGGCCAGAAGCACGGCTAACAACTCCACGCAATAGATATACCAAAGCAGTCAAGCGCCTGTCCAGGAACCCGAGGCTGCTTGCCCCGTTACATACGGCACTCCAACCCGTGGAGGTGGCATCCGTGTGGACCACAACATGTGAAAGTTTTGAGCGGGACCGCTGTTTTGTGCCTAAATGACTCCAGACATGTCAGCATGGCCTGCGTGCTCCCCCGTGAGGTGGGCAGTCATTTCGACTGAGTCCAGCCACTGGGGAGAGTTTGCTCTTTTCTCGGTTGACCTGAAGGCCGAAGCACCAGATCCCTGTTCTCTCACAACAAGCTATTATCAGCCAGTTGTCGAGGTAGTTGAGGATGCGGATGCCCATCTGCCATAATGTCTTCAATGGCAGCCTGAGACGGGACCAGTTCAGAGCTCGAAGATCTAGGATGGGTCTCAGCCCACCACTCTTTTTGGGCACGATAAAGTAGGGACTGTAGAATCCTGACCTCATCTCGGCTGTAGAAACAGGCTCGATTGCGTCCTTCGCAGGACAGCGCCGTCCAAGTGGACAGTGGTGTAAAGAATACATCTGTACCTGGG
This sequence comes from Enteromius fasciolatus, assembly GCA_032361145.1. Classification (NCBI taxonomy): domain Eukaryota; kingdom Metazoa; phylum Chordata; class Actinopteri; order Cypriniformes; family Cyprinidae; genus Enteromius; species Enteromius fasciolatus. The sequence goes on from JAUMHR010000030.1 coordinate 410,796, forward strand.
CGGGCGCCTGGCAAACTGAATCGCATAGCCAAGGCGTACTGTCCATATCAACCACCGCAAAGGATTGGGAAGCTGTAACCAATCCTCCAAACAGGGTACGAACCCTGCAGGAATTCTCCGGATTTCTCCATCCTTGTCCGTCTTCTAGTAGACTTGACCAGCATACACTGCAGCAAGGCTCTGAAACGAATAGCTGCAAGTGCATTACATCCGTGCCCTCCGTAGTGAGAAGGTGCACCTGGCTGTAATTAAATGCACGCCAGTATTCATTGGCCTTTTCTTAATACACAAAGGTGATTGGTCTCTCATGTAAGTTCCAATATGTAACATCGGAGTGACTTGACTGAAGTCTTAACTGTATTTTCAGAGAAAGATTCAGAGCATAATCTACCAGATTATTTATATTCTATTCTTAATTATATTATATTCTTAATTGGTAACTTTGTAAAGTTCTAAAATGTATTTTAAATATTAATGCATTTAGTATTAGAAGGCTGAAATATGCTCTCCTGTTCCGCTACATTAGGCTGTGCTCGACGACTGATATCATTATTGCAGTGTGTCTCCGAGGGCAGTCAGATATATTGCCTAAAAGGCGTTTTTGCAGTGCTTGCCAGAGCGCTTCTTCGGTGTTCTGTGAGAAACCCAGCTAAACAGTCTAAATGACAATCCCACATGTTTTCCTTATCCAGTCTGACATAACTCGAGAACATCTGCTAGCAATAAAGATGGGGATTTCTACAGTTTAATACTAAAATGTATGTGTTATGAATTTACTTTTTTACTAAATTTCTGTTTGTCTCTGCAGGGAAGATATTTAAGTCTGTGCCTGGAAAACTGATCAAAGAGGTAAGAATTCATTTGAAATGAAATCAAAACATACTCAATTTAATTTTTAAATATATATTTTCTGATTATGAACGATTAATGGTTTTACATTTTTTCAAATGTAAGTCGTATTCAGAGCGGAGCTATAATACTAACAAAAAAAGTAATCAAAAATGTAATTGATCCATGCAATGGTTAAAACCTTCCAAATATCCTAATTTAAAGCCAGTTATGGTATAATAATAAAGAATAATTGGGGATGCATGCAGATGTTCTGAATTCAGCTGTACCACTGAGATTTTATCATTTTGTTCTGTGGTGCAAAAATGATAAACTTCAACTTAGAGTGTTTCTGTTTTTAAAATGTCAGCTGTTGTGTTTTTCTTGTGTTTGTGTGCTGTACAGTTTATGCATTTAAAATTTAGTTAGATTTCATGTATCTTATGGGATGAAATAACTATATTTGTGTCCTCTGATAATAGACAAATATGAGTTGTTTTGAACTTTTTATATTTCTCACAAAATTTGAAAAGCATAAAATGATTTTAATGACTTATTCTTGCTGATTCCTTCAGAAAGGGCAAAACCTGGAGCCATTTATCCAGTCATTCTTCAGTTCCTGTGAATCTCCCAAGCCCAAACCCAGCAGACCTGAGCTCACCATCCTCAGCCCCACTGCAGAAAATAATAAAAAGGTGCGTTTGCTGCTCAAAACGCCTTTTTTCTTTTTATCAGAAAAATAAGTTATTGTTGTGCTGATTTTGAGCAACTGTAGCGCGTGTGACCGCTCTAGTTTTGCTCTCAGGGTACTTGTACTGATGGCACATGTGATTGAAAGGCGGCTGCAGCACCGATCAAAGTGAGACAAATGATCTTACCAGAATGCATTTTGTAAGACGGCAGCCGTGGAAATACTTCAGCTTTAAAAAAAATTGATCAAACAACCATCATATGTAAATGTTGTCATCTAGTGATTGGAAAAAAATACCGTCAAATACCGTGACACCGATATAATTTAGAAAAATACCGTGATATAATTTTTTGGTCATACCGCCCAGCTCTAATTAAACACATTGTGAAATATTGAGGTTTTAAAATATTTAAAGGTGAAGTTCAAAGGTTAGTTCACCCAAAAATGAAAATGGCTCTCTGATATCACCATAAATGTCTTAATTTGTGTTTCGAACAAAGGTCTTTTAGGTTTGGAACGACACGAGGGTAAGTAATTAATGACAGAATTTTCGTTTTTGGGTGAACTAAACCTTTAAAATATATTTTTGGGGGAGTAAACCTTGTTTTGTGCAGTTGATTGAAAGATACATAAAGATTCGGTACAACCTGTATTCAGTTAATAGTTTTGGAAATCCGTCATTCAACATTAATAAAGAAAGAAATCTAATTGACAACATTGTCATGTCTGTGTTATCTTCAATAATGGAAATAACTTTTCTACTCATGCCTTTTTAGCTCTTCAATGAGCTGTACAGAAACAATGCCAATCTGCCAGATGGCCTGGAGAGAAAACACAATCAGAACTACTTCATGGAGCTGATGGAGGTTGATGGAGTATATGACTACATGATGTACATAGGTAAGTGAATGCAAATCAACGAAACTTTTTTTTCCCCCGATTGCTAACACTTAAATAAAATTATGAAGTTCTAAAGAACACAAAAGTAACAGTTTGTGATGACCATATTTAGACCGTGAACGTGTGCCCATAAGATTTATGCACTTTTCTCCGGAAGTCATATGACTGGTTTGTTTTTGCGTGTTTTGTTTTTTGATTCAGGTCGGGTGGTGTTCCGTATGCCTGACTGGCTGCATCATTTCCTGAGCGGAGCTCGTATTCTCTTGAAGAGGACACTAGAGGCGTATGTAGGCCATTATTTCCAGTTCAAATTAGAGCAGATCATGCAAGAGCATCGTCTCGTCTCTCTCATCACTCTGTTACGAGGTTTGTGTGCTCCACCTTTATAAAATTACATCTTCAAGTTCTTCATTCCAGTTATACTAAAAGCTCAAATGTTGCCTAAATATGCATCATAAACAATGTCTACATAGACAGACAGAATAGCAGTTACAACCCCAATTCCAGATTAATGAAGTTTAAGCATTATGTAAATTAAGAAAATTAAGAATTTATGATTTGTTATTTCTCTTTAACTTTTATTTGATTGACAAGTACAAATAAAACCAAAGTTCCAAAGTTTTCACTGACCAACTCACGTATTTTATAAAGTTGATATTGATGGATGCAACACACTAAAAAAAAATGGGGACAGTGCAAAGGTTATTGAATATCCAAGCTAAACTGTTTTGGAACAGTTCACAGAAAGCAGATGAATATGGTATAAATGGAGCTTCTCTGTCTTTTCAAGCAAAGCTGGATCATAGCTCATCACTTTGCATCAAATTTAATGAGAAGTGTCAAACAAAGCAAAAATCACATTTCTCAATGCAAAATCACAAAGAATTTAGGTCTTTCACAAACTTCCTGACATAATATTGTGAAAAGATTCAAGGAATCCAGAGAAATCTCACATAGGAAAGCTCAGCATGACCTTTGTGCCCGTCGTGCTGCTGTGTTGAATATAGTCACATGTGCTCAGGAGTACTTCTGAAGTCCGTTAACACAGTCTGCTGCTGCATTTCCTTGATGCTACTTCAATATACAGTATCTGTTACTCTAGGAGAAAGCTATTCATCAGTTCTGTGCAGATCTGGGTTCTCTGGGCCAGAGCTCATCTCAGACAGTCAAAAAGACAGTAAAAATGTGTGCTGTGCTTAGATCCAGATCTGTCATGCAGTAATGAAAGAGATAATCAGACAATGATGATCACATGCTGTTAAGCAGCTGAAATCTTGTATCAAGTGGGACTGGACACAAATTTGGATCGCAAAACTTTAGTAGTTAGTAGCCCCAGTTCTCAAACGATTAAACATTGTAATTAAAAGGTGTTGAACATGTTTCCATTGTGTCCACTTTTTAGGAGTGTGTTGTAGCCATCAAAATCACTATTCTATTTTTAAAATAAAGTTAAGTTGGCCAATGAATACATTCTTCCTGGACATACCATAACTTATCTGACTTCTTTCAGGACTTCCTTCCACTTCACGTAAACATTTACTCTGAATTCCTGATGCAGTTCCCTCAGGGAAGCACCATCACATTAGTTTCTGCTGACCGACCCTCAACCCCTTGATTCTGCAAAAAAAATCCTGTAAAATTTACAGTAAAAAACGGCAGCTGTGGTTGCTGTATTTTTTTCATAAAAATACCGGTAGCAACATTTTAGGGTTTACAGATTCACATTTTAACTCACAGCATTCTGGCAGTAATGGTTTGAAGTGGAACTACACATACTGTAAGCTGACAAGTTTGATCAAATGTTTTATCGGAAAAACATACAAATGTGTTGTTGGTGTACCTCAGGGATCAGGATTAGGAAACACTCTTTTCTCAATAACTGTTGATCACAGGTAGATTTGTGTTCTTTAACTGATCAGATTCTGCACCTCTGCAGATGCTGTTTTCTGTGAGAGCACAGAGGAGCGCTCTCCTGAGGACAAACACAGACGAGCCAAGCAGACCTTTGAGGAGATGATGAACTACCTGCCAGGTACTTCAAAAAAGCTGCAGCTATGAGCCCTGTTTAAATTGAGCAAAATTTAAACAAGCACAATTATAGTCAAAGGGGTAAGCAAAATACTTGTTTTCTGTTTGAAATAAGATTATTTAGCTTACCCCATTGGCAGATAGACTTGCTTAATTTAGTTTTTTTCTATAAACAAGACAATCATTTTATTTGTCTAGAAAATTTTTCTTGATGTAAGAATTTTTAGACATCTTAGCTGGAAACAAGACAAAAAATACTATTTAATTTATTCTCCTAGATTTATTGTTTGAATGCGGAAATGTTTTGGCTGTAAAACATGCAGATGAAGTTTTGTGTATTTTGTCCAGGCACTGGTGTGTTTTCAGTCAACGGCTTTCAAACACGAAATAAAGACGTTTAGTGAAACATAAAAAAGATCATATGCTCTCAACTGAATGCTTTTATAATTATATTCTGTAAATTAGCTGGAGTGTTTTTCTTCACGAGCCTGAAAGATGTGTAAAAGACGCTGTGCATGATCTCCGGCAGATTGTGAAGCAGATGTCAGTGAAAAATGAATAAAGCTCTCATCAAAGTCTCTTTAAGACAAGTCATGTCACTTGGCGGCCATCTTTGAAATGCCTCTCAGGCATCCAAGTGCAGCTCTTATCTCTAGAATATCTATTCTCTTTTGAATAGAGAAATATCCAACTCTCCAAAATGGTTCGCTAAGCTTACGATTGATACGCTGACTTTACACATCAGCGATTGGCTATTTTATTCAGAAGGCGCGGCTTCCTATGATTGATCAGCTATGTTAAGCGTTGCATTTTTCCTGTGACATGTCTTGGGATTCTATAGTCTTTGGGTCAAATGCACTTAATTTCATATCCTCTTATGAATATGATTATTATGCCGGAGTGGGAGTAATTTCCAGTGCAATATTAAGCACATGTCATATTGTGCAGATAGTGTGTGTGTGTGTGTGTGTGCATTTGGTTCCGGTGATCTGTCCACAGGGCTCATCTAGTTCATCTCGGCCTAGAATTTTCCACTGGTCTTAGAACACAATATAGGTACAGAAGTAATAATTTAAATAATTTAAAACTCTTTGGTTATTTTTAAACGTGATGCTACTGGTCTAATCGAATATGAGTGCTCTCGCCAGATCCGCAGATCAGCTGAATAGATTCCAAAACAGTAAAACTCAACTTATTAACTCTGGAGGAGTTGGAGAATGAGCCTGTTACCAAACACTTAAATCTGCAAATACTGTTTGCATGCTATTTGCTATTGGCAATCAAACATATCGTGTAGTCTTGTCATGTTGCCAAACATTTTAGATGAACATGCCTAATTGATGCGTGGTGTTTTTCAGATCTAGTTGGGAAATGTATCGGCGAGGAAGCAAAGTATGAGGGAGTCAAGATGCTTTTCAACGCCATTCAACAGCCTCTGCTCAACAAACAGGTACAAACTGCTATACACTCATCTAACGTCCTCTCACTTTCTGCTAAGTGGCCTCTCTTTCACTGACCTTTTTTCACATATCTCTGGTTTGCTGATAGATGACGTACGTGTTGCTGGACATCACTGTCCAGGAGCTGTTCCCAGAGCTCAGTGAGGTACGTTCTCCTGCACCACAGTCACAATGTGACCCAGAGCAGCTCATCGTGGTATTAATGGAGCTTCTGCTGTTTTGTGTTTTGTAGAATCAGAAGACTGGTCTCTCCGTCTCCACTAGATGGATGTAAAACATTGTCGGACCTAACATCAACATTATAAAGCGTTTATTGCACTACTAAAACACAATTATTTATTGACTTTAATGGGGTTTGTATGCCCTGATTTTTTATTGAATCATTGGAAGCCTGCCTTATTTTTCCACTTTAGTAACAGCATTATAACATAAGGTTTGGATCAAGTAGATAACATTCTTCAGATAAGATGTAAATAAACCGTTTTACAGTCTTGATGGTCCCTGAAGATACTCAAAAAGAAAAAAGATACAGACAAGTAAAAAATAAACATTTAAATCAAAGACAGAACAGAGACATTTCATATTGTGTGTCAGCCATGTACAAAAGCGAAGTACTGAAAATAAAATGTTTTGTAAATGTTCTGGCTTTGTGCTGAGTAAAATAAATCTTAATATATCGTCCCTGGTTATGTGTTTTAAAATAAAGCTGTTTTTTTAAATATATAATCTATTTCAAATACATGCTTTATAAAAATATTAATAGCTATCTTAGGAAAAGAGGATGGAGATGTCTGGCCAGACAAACCATTATCTACTTTATAATCATCACAAGCTGTGCTGTTAAATGAATCATAATCATCATCCAGAAACAAACACAGATAAATAACTTTACGCTTTACCCTAAAGAATCTCATCAAACGATGTACAGGTCATAACTGAGAAGAAAATATGAAAATATATTTTGAATTAAGAAAAGTCTTAGGACAAACAAACACAAAAATATTACTGTAATACAAAATAATCATGAGATTTCGAGGTTAGCTGAATAATCATAAAATATTATAAAAATATCTTAATGGGCCTAAAAACGGGCACAAAAATGGTTTTGGAGTGAAACACAATCTGGACATTTTTTGTGAGATTCAACATACTATACCCTCTATGAGTTTATACATTTTAAAGAGATATAGAAAGTGCTTTGAAGATTTCAATAGAATAAGAACTAGTGTAACAAGATGACTGACGTTTGACTACATCAAAGTATTGTGGGTTAATTTGTTTGCTTTATGACAGTAACTAATCTTTGGATTAAAGGTTTCCTTTTTTCTCTCTGACTGTACAATTACACACAAATGACTACAAGATTTTTTTTTACAATTGCATAATAAATGACTAAACAAACATGACCCAGAGTACCCACACCAGCAGAATAGTGGACATATATCCTCGAAGTCCAATACAAGAGCTTGTGAACTGAATACGTCCTTCCACAGCTGGATGAACTCTCTTCCTCTCTGAGATGTAGCTGGCAACAACTGCTATATCCAGGTCGCCTATGGAATATGGTACATAGTATATTGTAACACTAAACATATCACGATCTGTCCACATACTGTATAACGACTTACCGCTGTCATGTTTGAGTTTCTTATCTTTGATCATAGAGTATCCATCTCCTCCGTCCACTAGATAAGAGGGCAGCACCACTTTATACACCTTCTTTAGTTCGAGCGGATCATAGCGGGGCACTCGACACTCAGTGCAGAGCACATCCACGCTTTTAACACGGTTTCCAGGCGATTTTGATAAATCGTACACCACCTGAAACCCTGCAGAAGAATTATAAACAAATGAATATTAGCTCTCATCAAGCCATATGGACTAGTTTTATGATGCTTTGTTCATTTTGGGAGCTTGACAACAATGTCCATGCTATTCCAGTACTCGTATTGACTCTCGTTCACTCGTAAACAGATCCCAAGATAAACGTACCTGACACCTGTAGGAATTCACCAGTGCTTCCTCCGTATCTGCGAACAGAGTGCTCAAAGACCTCTCTCAGAGTAGATCCATTCATTTGGACCAGGTCAAATGTACCTCCAAATGGCAACACGGCGATCAGATCCTCCATGGTGATGGAACCTTCAATCCAAACATGCATTAGGTGTGTTTCAGTATTATATTTACAGCTCAGGAAACTCTTAATCACAATTCAATTAAAGCTAAGGGATATCATTCAGTACAGTTAGGAAGCATAAATGATTGTGTATCAGTTTGGTGTAAATGAAAGCAGGATAAAGCCGTACCATTTCTGTTTCGTTCATCAATAGGTGATCGAATGGCTCCGCCGTTCAGAATACACGAGCTGACATGGTTCCACTGGATTTCATCAGCATATTTAATATTATTATGGACCTGAATTACAAGCAGAAAAGGGGTCCTATGAGCACAATTTACAACAAATCAACCATCTGTTTAGAGTTTACAGTACTCTAATTTACCATTTAGCTGAATTTTTGAGTTTATTTCCGATACATCATCCTGTCCTATCAAAAAAGGCTTTCTATGTAAGCGCAAACATTTTCTACGTAATACAGAAAATTATAACTTGTCCAAAATCTATTTATTCATTCATTTTTTTATGATGGACTAACATTTTGGAGGTAATGTGTAAATGTGACACATCACACGTTATATTAATTGGCCTTAGCTACTATGTACTGCAGAAAAAAAATAAGTGCAATGTATGGGCAAGGTTATGGACAGGTTTGGTTTTATGGGTAGGTTTAAGGCTGGGTCAATAGTGTAATTATAAATGCAATTACAGATGTAACTACATACATGTTTTTACATTGTACTTATTTTTAAAATACCTACATATATAGAATAAAGACATTGTATCAAATGATTAATTTGCATGTAAGTACAGAGTCGTTAAGGCCACCTAAGTGGGACCCGTGACACAACAAGGTGTTTTTTTTTGTGTGTGAAAATTTCAGTTGAGAATTTCAGACTCGGTGTGCAAAGACATTTACTTCTGAAACCACTGTTAGGTCATGTTGGGTTTGAGGTTTGGTTTTGGCTTTGTCTGAGCGGAGTGCTTTTTCAGATACAAAGCTAAAAAAATATCAACATCTTTCTCTATTGATCCAATGACAAGACAGTGATCCAAGTCAAGACGATGCAAACAAACATGGATTCAGGAACAATCATGTAATCATTGTTTCTGCATGTTGATATCAGGCATACTGAAGAACTTGGTTGATTAATGATATAAGTGGAAGGTCCTACAAATACGATATATTTACATTCCTCTAAATGTTTTTGGGTTTTACAGAGCGCTCTGAATGCAGACAACACCTAGATTTCTCACAGATCACTTGATACTAATGATAATACCAGGTGTAAATCGGGCCTAAGATTAACATTTGCATTGTCACTGAATGCATTTGTAGGTGTTAAAGTGGAACAATTTTGTACACAATATTTATACATCATGTTCTACAGAGTGAAGTGTTTGTCCCATCTACAGTAGTCTTCACATCCATATGAAACAATATGCAAAATAATGCATATTATAAATGTATCATAATTAAGTCATAGATTTATTCACTCACCATGGCATCACAGATCAAATTTCCCAAATTACATTCGCGAAATCGACATTCCTCAAATGTTCCATTGAGATAGACTAGAGTCTGTCCCACATGCTGAGCAGAGTAATTAGCCAGATTCTTCCTCCAAGAGTCCACTTCAGACTGAATGACTGGATCTAGACAAAATCAGGTCAAGGTTGACGAATTGAAACTGACATATCAAAAGGACAATCCCCAGATCATAGATTTCATGTCTGGAAGAGATGTGTACACATGATTTCTGTTCTAACGTTCATTCTGTAAATCGCACGTACGCCTATCGGCAAAATGAACGTAAGATCAAATATAGGATGGTTTCTGCACATTTAATAAACATTTAATAAATAAGGCCCCAACACACCATGAAGGTAATTTCTGGTTAGCCGTTTAATAGTGTTTAATTAGGGTTGTAGAACAGTGCATCTCAGGAGCATGACTGGATACCCAAGTATTTTTATCCCTAAGGATTTAAAAAAATTATTTAATCAAGAGTACTAAGGACTGAACTAACCAGTCCAAGATAACAACACTGCAAGCTTGAAGCAAATCTGGAGAAACAGGGAAAGAAGATAATTTGCTTGCAGATTTAGTTGGAGGCTGTTCCTCATTAAAGATTGTAACACTCCAATGTTCTATGTTTGCCAGTGTTTTTAGCTCATCGTTGCTTTTTCTATAAGGTAGAGAGAAATCGTCAATGGTAGCCAGGCTGGAAGATTAAGTAAACCACTTGGCAGAAAATGAATCAATTCAAGACATTCAAGGCTTGTTTAGGGATAAATAACCAGCAGGCGATTAGTGCAGATGAACAACTGAGCATAGCAGAAATTGTAATCACAATTTAAGTGCCCTTATGAATTTTTGAAAATGGGATTTCATGCAGTGTTGCACACGGCTCTACATGAATGCACTTTCAGATTTAAATATTTGCAGTGTATAAAGTTATTGTCTCTCAAAAGAAAGAGTCGACTCTGAATCACTGAAACAAGTCATTTTTAAAATGAATTCAAAGGCGTTTCATGTTGATGTCAACATCCAATATTAGCATATTGCCCATGCAAAGATGGGATTTTCCTTCTGGAGGCCTGTTGTCCAAAGCTTTATTGACTTGCCATGTGCTTTCAATTCTCTAATTTGTTTCCAGATTTAGAGTTCTTACCTGGTACTGTTGTGTTATCAAGAAGAATCGGATTGCCTGAAGACTTCACCACATTTCCATTTGAATCAAAAGTCACTTTTAGGAATCCCAGATACTTCCCAAAAGCATAGGCTTGGACCACAGGAACCTGCCGCCCATCATCTGACTGGACCATGAATGGATATGCTCCTGCAGGAACTTCTGTGGATGGAGGAGTTCCTACAGAAATGAGAAAAATTAATGTAATGAGATATTTAAATTGAGTACAGTAATAATGCTTAAGCACATTAAATCCTTCCCAATAATTTTTGTTTTCATAGTTATTAATAATAACGTGCTTTAGTGTGCTGTTGATAGACATTCCTTTTACACTCCTGGCCTAATGGATAGAGAGTTGGACTTGTAACCCGAAGGTCATAGGTGGGAGTCCCAGGTCTGGCATGGATTGGAGGTGGTGGGAGTGAATAACGAACGCTCTCTCCACCTTCAATACCACGACTGAGGTGAGACCCTTGAGCAAGACATCATTAGCTGCCCACTGCTCCATGTGTGTCCAATTGTCCCCAAAAATATAAGAAAATACCTTGTGGGGACGTTTGTGAGGAAACAAGCTTATACCATTCCATTACGCCTATGGAATGTCCCCATAAAACATGTAAACACAACATGTGTGTGCGCGCACTTGGATGGGTTAAATGCAGAGCACGAATTCCAATTATGGTTCAGTATACACAAATCACTTCACTAATACTGCAATAATCCAGAGAGGTTTTTGTATGAATAAGGAGCCCAGCAACAAACAGGCCTGGTCTGTCAGGCCTTACACCAAATGACAGAAACAAATGAGACAGACTACATACAACAAAAGATGCTTGGAATAACCCATCTGCAATCTACGGTGAAGGTTTTGCCAAAGTAAGGATGTTTTCAAAAAGAACTTTACTTTTCCAAAATATTGTACAGTATATAAACCATTTATTATTATTCAGTAATCATTTATTTATTATTACTGAGTAATGTTACTATTAAAGAAACATCTCATGGATGCACTGGGACGCATCGTCAATAATGTTTTATGAGGTCATCTGGTGTTTCGGTTCTCACAACATCATACACCCTCACCCAGTCGACCCAGCCGGGGGTGATCAGGCCCCAACTCGCGTCCCAGTAGCAGCCCACGGATCTGCCCTTTTCTTTCAAAGCCAGCGGGTGGCCTTCTCAGCCGCTTCGCTTGCAGACTTGATGGCCCTCTTCTTTGCTACTCCTATGATGCCCAGGTGGCTCAGGACCTTGCACAGGGATCTTCCTACAAAACCCCTGCAGCCTACCTCTATGGGCTCGTAGAAGGTCCTCCAGCCTCCCTCCCTGCACTCTTATACCAGTTGAAGTGAGATGGATCGAAACTGACTGATATCCCTTGACTGAAATCCCTCTTTGGGGATCCAAACTCCCTCAGCACACCTCCACTGGTTAGCTACTTTACCCCTTCTCCAAAACACCTTCAGGACTCTCCACAGGTGCTGTAGGAGTTCTGGGCAGTGCTTGTAAACCAGATAAGGAATTCCACTGGGGCCTGGTGCAGATGCCGATTGGGCCGCATTGATGACCTCCTCAACCTCCTTCAGGCTTATTTATTATTACTGAGTAATGTTTATTTAAGAACATTCACTTCTTAAAGGCTTATGGTTTGGTATAGGGATAATTGCTGGTAATTATGCATGATTTACTGTTATAACTTTAGGAAATACATGAAATTATTTTTTAGTTTTTATTATTATTTTTTTTTACTTCTGGACAGTTCTGTACTAAATAAAATCACGCTAACTTATATTCTTCTTATACAACTTTTAAGTCCACCCTAATTTTCAAGAAAAATGGTTTATATGATTTGTTTAATGTCTTGCAATAACCACATGAAAGAGGAGTATTCTTACACAATAACAACAAAACCTCTCCTGTAGATATGGCTTATCCTTTAATGTAAGCCTGTGCATTTTCCCCATCTTATCGGCCTGGTACATCTGATCAATTAATAGCACAAAACAATAACACACATATTCTTAGCAAGTATCCTTTGGGGTTAGTGGTTTACTCCTACTTGCCTAGAAAGCAAAGGCTGCCGCAGAGGTGAGCAACATGCTAATGAGCAGCACTTGGCAGTCCGAACAGAGTTTCTCCAGTGAACGAAACTCTCACATCAGTGCTGTACTGGTTAGCTGTTTGGATCAAAATAAAGCATAATGCTGTTTCACCTTTAGTCCATCACACCCATTGTGGTCACTCATGTCTTCTAATTAAACCACAAATTAATCAAATTTAATGAGTGGTATTAGAGACATTTGGGCGTTACTTTGTTTGTAATGGGATCAGCACGGTCCCTGGGTAAATTCACCTGTGCATACACCTTAAGCACTTTCATGTATTTTTCCAAAGAGGTTCCCAAAGACCACATTAAAGTAATGCATTTGAATAAATCATCTAAATGTAGAGACTAATAATACACATAGGCAAATAAATGAAACATACCTGTGTATAGGAATGTATTGGTGTGTCCTCCGATGACAACATCCACTCCTCGAACTTTCTTTGCTATATTTTGGTCCACTTTGAACCCAGAATGTCCAAGGGCGATGATCTTATTTACACCCAAAGTAATGAGTTTGTCCACTTGAGTCTGCAAAGCAGTAACCTCCTCCTCAAACTGGAGATGGGGCCCTGTAAAACAATATAAATATGAAAAACACCATAATGTTACTGATGACTGTAACCAAATCTGATTCTAGGATCTACGTAATCTCAAATGATATGAGCTGGAGTAGTGGAAGTTTTTTTTGTAAACATAATTTCTATTTTATCTCTAACAGTATTAATCTTGGAAGTAAAATATTGCATAAAGTCAATACTGCTGTGTCAGTACCTGTTAATGTTTTATTTTTCATTAATTTAGTCACTGTATTGAATAGATACTGGAGGTTATGTTTGTTTTCTTCTAATAGAGACGGAAAGTAATCAAATCTAGCCCTTTTTAATGCTTTTCTGTAGGTCTGCAACTAACGATTATTTTAATAATCAATTAATCTGTCGATTATTTTTCCGATTATTCGATGAATCGGATAACCCCCCCAAAAAACATTAATTTCGATCCCTTTATTCAAAAACAGAACTAAAATCTTTAAAAAGTGCACA
>JAUMHR010000030.1:543668-570739 GCA_032361145.1 Enteromius fasciolatus
AAAAATGCACATATCGTAGGAACGATTTGTTTGCGGTTTTGAAACCGTGACTTTTTCACACCGCGGTAAACCTTGAAACCGGTTATCATCCCATGCCTACCCCTGATTTTATACTAATATGATTTGGGTGTATGTGCAGGGTTTAAGGAAAAGCAGTGCGTGTGGACGTGTTAAGAAGACTATTGTGCCTCGTTCCGTGCCAAACATGGTACAACTGGAGAAATACATCGTCTCTGAGGACTCCATCTTTCTTTTACTACAGTATGCTGAGGGTAAGTTGTTTTTATTCTTTTTACTTTTTTCCAAATTTTATAAACAGGTTGTTGAGTAGTTCTTCCTCTTTGTCTCTTCAGGTGGTAAATTGTGGTCTCATATCTGCAAGTATCTGCACGAAAACAGTCCAGAAGAAAGCTTTAACATACCTTTCATCCAGAAAGCTCACTCTACAGCAGTACATTCAGCCCTGAACCCTGTGCACACAAGTTCCAGCAGTGTGGATTCTCGGGGCCTGAGCCTTGGGGAAAACCCCTCAGCAGCCCAACTGCCAGACTCTGGTACCACTTCTGAAGAGGAATGTACCAACAGCTACTTGACGCTTTGCAATGAATATGAGCAGGAGAAGCTGGAGCTGGATGAGAACCGCTGCTCACTGGCTCCTGTGTTAACACAGAAGTACACATGCTCAGTGTTGAACACTGATAGTCTGTGCTCTCCGATATCGATGCAGGAGCTGTGCTTCTTTACTGAAGAAGAGCAACTGGCTGGCTTTGTGGACCAATGCACACATTCACCTGACCATCCGGACCAATCACCGTCCACCGAGCTCTTCCAAAGTGACGGACAAGAAGCCTGCAAGCCATCGTTGGTATCCTCAGATAATGGTTTAGGGCTCACAGAAGAACCAGTGGAGATGATACAGGAAGTGTCGGATCTTTGGAGGTCTGATAGTGATCAATACTCGAACGATATGGTGCCGGTGATTTCCTTTAAAGAGGCTGTACTGGAGGATGCCACTGTCAGCAGTGCCATTGAGGGACAACCACCTGATCTGTTGGTCAATCTGCCAGTGCTTGATGATGGCACAGTGGACACACTGGATGAAGAGCATATTACTGGAGACATCGCTTTTGCTGCAGTGGCCAAAACCTCTCCAACATTTGGCAGGCCAGATGTTCTACAGAGAGGAGAGAAAGAGGAGTTGGACCAGTCCATTGATATGGCCACTTTTTCTCTTCTTCACAGACCATCAAAATCATCTTTTAGAACAGACTCATTGACTCTGTCTTCCCCTGAACTTTCTGGCACGCTGGATGCAGCTCTTCCCAGAACTCAGATGGACTTTGTTGAACATGAAGAAGTGGGCTTGAGGTCCAAAGGCACTATAGGAGAACAGGAGGATGAGGAAGTGTCAAAGTTGTTTCAAGAGCTGGATAAGTTGGCCGCAGTTTCATTAGACACACGCATCCCAGAGGCTCTAGTGAGGAACTGGGCTGCTGACATGGTTATGGCTCTGGATGCTCTGCATCAGGAGAGCATTATATGCCGAGACCTGAACCCCAGCAACATATTGCTAAATCACGCAGGTAAATCAATCAATCAGTTACTTCATTTCATGTTAAAATACTGCTAATATTTTCCTAATACTTCTCAATTTTAAAATTTATAGTCTAATGCTAGTTAGGTTAGTAGCTAGTTGGGTCATTTGGCAAACCAGTCTGGTTAAATATTGGGTTAAATGTTTGGCCTAGTATGCTGGGTTGTTTTATTTAAGTCTATTGTGTAAAACATACTCTATCTCTGGCTTAAAATAGATTGAAAATTACACACTGAATTATTAAAGATAATAATAATAATGAAAAAGTGAGCATATATATATATCTAAATACAGTGAGGTCAATAAGTATTTGATTACCCTGTGATTTTGCAAGTTGTCTTACTTAGAAATCATGGAGGGGTCTACAATTTTCAGCATAGGAGCATTTCCACTGTGAGAGAAATCATATTGTATAATGTTTTAACAATTTATTTGGGAATTACTGTGTCAAATAAGTTTTTGATCACTTACTTATCAGCCAGATTTATGACCCTCAGAGAGCTGCTATTTTGCGTTTAAATAGTCCAGCTACACTCTGAAATTAGTAGCACCTGTTTGAGGTCGTTAGCTGTCATACAGACACCTGTGCACCCCACAATCAGCCAAGGTCTAACTAGCAACATGGCCAAAACCAAAGAGCTGTCAAAAGACACAAGAGACAAAATTGTAGAACTTCACAAAGCTCGAAAGGGCTACGGGGCAATTGCCTAGCAGCTTGGTGAAAAAAGAACAACCGTTGGTGCAACTGTCAGAAAATGGAAGAGGCTAATGATGACTGTCTCTCCTCGTGGGGTATCAATGATGCTAAGAATGGTGAAGAACAGGCATGAAAACAGGCAAAATTTGCCGTTTGGAGTCAAAACAGGTGACCCATGTGAATCGTGTAGATCCGCTGAGAAATTAAAGGTGGGTCATGGCTGGGTCTTCCAAGATGACAATGACCCAAAGCACACAGCCAGGAAAACCAAGGAGTGACTCCGTAAGAAGCATATCAAGGTTCTGGAGTGGCCTAGCCTAGTCTCCAGACCTAAATCCAATTGAAAATCTTTGGAGGGAGCTGAAACTCCATGTTGCTCAGCGACAGCCCTGAAACCTTACAGATCTAGAGAAGATCTGTATGGAGGAGTGGGCCAAAATCCCTCCTGCAGTTTGTTCAAACCTGGTGAAGAACTACAGGAAATGTTTGACCTCTGTAATTGTTAAGGCTTCTGTACCAAACATTAAAACAATTTTGAATCAAGTGATCAAATACTTATTTGACACAGTAATTCCCAAATAAATTGTTAAAAACCATAGAGGGGTCTACAATTTTCAGCATAGGTGCATTTCAACTTAGACAGAATCTAAAAAGAAAAATCCGGAAATCATATTGTATTTTTTAAGTAAGAAAACCTGCAAAATCACAGAATTATCAAATACTTATTGACCTCAATGTGTGTATATATATATATACACATACACATTTTTAATATATATTATATATATATTATTATTAAAAATGTTTAAAATGCCCCTATTATGGATTTTTGAAAATTGCCTTTTATGCTGTGTTCATTTTTAATCTAAAATGTGCCAAGTTCTCTGTTCTTTATTCAACTTTTGTTCATGGCTGTCTTTTATTTAAGTTGTAGTTTGAGAGTAAGTGGCATAACTATGTGTGGTAAGAAAAAGTATGTGAACCCATTGGAAATGTTATCTGATTTTCATCAAAGCCACAAAACAAAAAAATATATACTTTCTTTCTCTTTGTGTTTTTAATATTAGTATGGTATGTTTAATGGTAAGTTTGTAGAAGTAAGCTAAAAAAGTAGTCAAAATATATTACCCAAAATGAGTAACTTAGATTACTTTACTAACTACAGCTTTCATCATGTAATCTGTAGTGAGTGACAACAACTTGTTTGTAATCTGCCTTGCACTGCCAAAAAATACAGAAAACCAACCAATTCCATTGGGGGTGTGTATGTATGCAGAGTGTGACATGTTCCTGGATCAACATCTTTGTTGACCCTGGAATAACATTGTGATTAACCAGTCAGATTTGAAGAAAGAGTTTATAGTCTTTAGGAAATTTAAGCTTACAATCAGTGTTTGGTGCTTGTGCATCAGTGTCATTTATCTATAAATTCCTCTGATTTTAGGGATTACTAGTTAGGGTAAGGTTAGGTTAAGGTGTAGAGAAATGGTCAAGACTAAATTTCTGGATTAAAATGTTGTTCCTGGTTCAATAAAATATGTTGACCTAGATAACTCTGCAAAATCAGGACATGCGTGTGTATATATACTGTATAGTTATATTATGTGCAGTACTCAGCATTAATCAATACACAGATGGCAAAATAAAGATGTAAAATAAGTCACTTGAGTAAATGACAAATATGAGCTGTTCTAGTGCTTAATTTAACATTAGTATTATAAGTATTAGAATAATCTGACCCTTCTTGACACTGGATGTACAAGTTAAAGACAAATTGTCACATCTGTACTGTTTAACCCCTTATCTTAAAAGTAGAGTGTTGCTTAACTTGTCTCTACCAAACAATTCATGTGCTCAAGTGTTTTAAAGATCTGTAAAACACTGGTCCACTACTTAATAACTTAATTCTCTCTCTCAGGTCGTGTGCAGCTCACCTATTTTAGTAGCTGGAGTGATGTAGAGGAGTCCTGTGATCCTAATGCCATCTCTAAGATGTACTGTGCACCAGGTCAGCTTGTCTTAATTATATAGGCACATTATGTAGGCACAGTCTGTGTTGTATTTGTATTCTTCATTATATACCCTGCATTTTATTTTTGCTTTGCACTATCCACCGTCTTAAAGAGGAAGGAAAAAAGTTTCAGGGTTTGTCTGTACAGGCAGATTTTTCTTGTATTCACAATTGTTGGGGGAGGGTGCAGGGAGAGAGGTGAACTCAGTAGTCCATTTTAATACAGTAGGCATTTTACTTGCTACAATAAAGAAACCCAATGAAATCTAGCTCAGGGGTAAAAAGTACACTACAGGGCAAGTGAGAGAAATTTGTCAACCAAATAACTTTGAACACCAAATATAAATAACCAAACAGTATTGAGTTGTAAAATGTCTCGGTTACGTATGTAACCCTCGTTCCCTGAAGGAGGGAATGGAGACGTTACGTCATTGACGGATGTCATGGGATCCCACCTGGGAGGCCAATCGACTCTTTTGATCTTTGGAAAAAACGCCAATGAGCATTGGCCAGTGACTTCTGCATGCCTAGCCGCTCCTCTGTACACAGTAAGATGGCGGTGTGCAAACCACCATTAGCTTCGCAACCGACTCCCCAGCTCAGTCTGACCTTGTGACTGTAACATGTAACATCTCCATTCCCTCATTAAGGGAACAAGGGTGACATACGTAACGGTGCATTCACACGGGGCGTCAACGCTTCCCATTGACTTTGAATGGGTGACGTCAAGCGTTGCCGAAAGGAATTGTGGATCCGTCGGCACAGCTTCAGTTGTCTTGCTCGCGGCAAAAGTTTTTTTAACTAAGAATTTTTTAACTTTTGCCGCTAGCAATGCCAGTGAAGCGCCGACGGAAGCGTCAGCCAATCAGTATCGCTCTATGCAAATACAGTAGCCAGGTGGCAACCAATCACATTCATCCTGTTCAAGAGCAGCAAACTGTCTAATTTCCCCCAGAGTGGGGTCAAGGCACCCCCCGTCACGCGGAGAGGCAGGGAACCAACCAACAACCAACAAGACGGCCCGGGAAGCGCAGACTAGGCCCCCCAGTTCCTGAGCAAGTGATATCAAGGCGCGGTTAACAACATACCCGCAGTGGGATCAGCCAGGGAGAGAAAGGTGGATCGGTCCCAAAAGTGATGCACCCAGGAGACGAAACGGGCCGCCATTTGCAGCACTCACCATGTCTCCCCTGCCCCACTGTAGCATTTTTGTGACACCATGAACAGTAATGTGAGGAGGGGGGGGCTTTACTCTCAAATGGAACATGGCAAGGTGGCAGTCTCACCGAAGATTCCGGCCTGGGGACGGGCACATTGAGAAAGCGAACTTGGTCTGCGTTATCCATCCACACCAGGAACCTCCAGAAATGGGGCTCCTGGTCCATGAAAGTGAACATCAACTGACCTAGGGACCACGACAAGACTTCTGTGACCCGTAGAGTGAAGATAGCTCTGGCATCAACCTACGGTCAGAACTACCCTCGTGCTGCTATGTAAGCGCGTTGGCCCATGACCTGCATGATGGGTGCACCACTGTAAGCTTTGTCAGCAAGAGCTGACAACAGCCTACAGGCTTTGGACGGGAGACACTGGTGATTCTTGCCCACTCTGCATTGAGAGTAGCGAGAAGGGAGGAGCTCAGATGCGTTTATGAGGCAAACAGAGGCTACCACGTCTTTGACAAGCTCATGAACCTCTGAAAGAAAGGCAGTGAGGCCGAGCGTGACAGAGAGCCATGTGTGTAGCTCAGAGACTAATCCGGATCCCATGATGTCAGTCAATGATGTAACGTCATAGTGACTGACTGAAAGGGAACTGTTTTGGTATGAGTGAAATTATCAAATGGGAATTGGCCATTCTTTATAATAAATTATTATAATAAAATTAATTATGTTTTGGAAGTAGAGCTTGGCGATAAAACAGTAATTCTCAATATACTGTTGATCATAACACTAACTGGTGTTGCAAGGTGTTGTGGCAGAAATGTAAGATAGTCTTTTGAAATGTTATCATCACTCTAATGAAACCATTTTTTTTTCTCTCTCTCTTGTCATTTAGAAGTGGGCGGAATCTGCGAAGAGACATTAGCATGTGATTGGTGGAGTTTGGGAGCCCTTTTATTTGAGCTTATAGTCGGAAAGGTGAGTATTTCATCAACAGATGCCTTATTCTTAGCGATTCATTTTAAAATGTATTTATATTCTGATTTCAGTTTGACAAATTATAATAAAGGGATTCTGTGAATTCTGTGTGTCTCTGCTGAAATATAAAATACTTACATTTTGGTGTGTGTACGTTTAGTCTCTGTTCCAGTGTCACCCTGCTGGTATTGGAAGACACTCATCCCTGAACATCCCAGAGTTTGTGTCAGAGGAAGCACGCTCTCTGCTGGAACAGGTACATATTACCAGGGTGGAAAATAAATATATGCCACCTAGTGAACAGAAGTGAGGGGAAATAGGGAAATGCTGTGTTAAAGTGTAAGTTCACTCAAAAATTAAATTTGATGAATCCATTCAGTTATATTAAAAATTGACCAGTTGCGCGCTACTCTCAGCTACAGGGAGAAACTAGTAGCCAGACAACAGACAATGTTCTGGCAATGACAATGAACCTTCGGTTGGATGGTGGAAATAGCTTAATGCTTAATACTGTGTGTTTCAGAAGTCAGAACTTCCTTTTTACTTCAAAAACAGCTTTTATTGAAACCAAGCTACCAATAAAACTTCTTGAAATCTCTTTATTTTGTAACATATGAATACATCAGCACGACAGCCTGCACAGACCGATGTGAATATCAGCTTAATTTTTGTAATTTTGGCCCCTGAGTAATGCTTTACATATTTGATTTGGTTAGTGTGCAAGAACTTATCTGGTCTGCAGAAATCCAGCTGAACACCTCTGGTGTGACTTTAAATTGAACCAAAAACTCATCACCAGACAACACTGACTTGTACATACACTATATGGACAAAAGTATTGAGACACCCTCTTCTTAATAACAGAAAGAGGCACTTCCAAAACTGTGGCAACAAAGATGGAAACATAAATTGCATTTCCATCTCTGTTGCAAGAGTTTTGGAAGTTTCTAAAATGACTTTACCTATATGTATTTGGTAATGTGTTTTTGGCTCAAGGTCTGCATTTGAAGTCACACCAGACATGATATAAGGACTTTGCTTTCTGCAGACAAGTTAAGTTCTTCCACAATGACTCAATCAATTATTTATTTTTTAACCTTGCCTTATACACCTAGGCATTGTCATGTTAAAACAGAAAAGGGTCCTGTCCAATTCCTTGCTATAAAATTAGAAACACACAATTCCCTAGAATATCACGATATGATTACACATTAAGATTTGTACTCATTGAAATTACTAATGTAGTCAAACCTATTAATTAGAAGGGGGTTTGCCAATACTTTTGTCAATATATTGTATGTCAAAATAAGGGAATTGGTTTTTCAGTTTATAACTGTTGCTTTAAAAGTGCATTCTACTGTAACCACCACACTTTTTCTTTCTCTCATTTTCTCTCTCTCGTTCTCTCTCTCTCTCTCTGTCTGTAGCTATTACAGTATAATCCAGTTGAGCGGCTGGGTGCGGGAGTCGCTGGTGTGGAGGATATTAAGTCTCATCCGTTCTTTTCTCATGTGAACTGGACCATTAAATAGACTTGAATGAGATGAACGATCTGAACTGACTGTTAAATGTCCATACGTTCAAAAACATCATAAATGAGTAGAACATATGCTTATTCCACACAGATTCTTGCCTACAAATGGCCAAAGCTCATTGTCAACTGTGAGGAAGTTACAATGTGGCATACAGGAAGTGTCTGTTCATATCAGGAGAAATATTAATACATAAATGCATATATCCTGTATAAAACTGTAAATATGTATGGGTGTTTAATTTATAGTATTTACAAAAAGCAGCTGGCAAATTTCACTGCATGAACATCTTTAGCATGTGCTAGAAGGACATGTACGAGTGATCCTGGTCAGTTGTTTCATTGAAATTAATCACAGGCACTACATATTCTCTACTAACCCATCTGATCCTTTGTGTTTATTCATTGAACTTCTCTGTGTCGATTCAGTTCAATTCTATTCAGCATTTTTTGGCCAGGTATGCATAACATATAAGGAATGTACTGCCAGCTTATGGCCTCCCATTAAAAAATAAATAAAACTACAACATTACAAAATTACTATATATATATATATATATATATATAGTTAATAGAATTTAGAATGTAGAACTTTTTACGGCTACTGAAATAAAAAAAAAAAAATTCTGGAAGTTCTTGTTTTAACCAGAATATGACACTTTCTAAGTGTCAGTAATCAAATCACTTTTATTTCTATATTGCTTTATTTAATGCAAATGGTTGTGTCAAAGCAGCTTCACAGAGATAAACAGCAGAATCGGTTATGAAGCTCAGCAATGGAGTTCAGATTCTGCTATAAAATATAACAGTATTTTTATTTGGCTCATGTCAGTTCAGAGCACAAACAATGGAAGAACTACTTTTAAAATGTGTTTGTGCAGCAGATGCTCTATGTATGACTGTTAACGCTGTGGTTGTCTGAGTAATGTAGAAACGGAGAAGTGATGAGAGTTAAAGAGGGAGCACAGTAGGACATTAGTTGAATCATGTGATTAAATATATCAGACTTTTTGAGGGGTTTCAGGGTTTTTTGGTATGCAAAGGTTAACAAGCTTTTAATTAAATCAGAATTCACTTTCAGTAGTGATGCAGGATGCAGAATTGCAATTTGAGTCAAAATACAATAAAATCAGTAAACAAACAAAGAAACAAAAAATAAAAAGCATTGAAAGTTTATAGAAAGAATTAAATATTTCTTTAAAGTCAAATTCGGTACATCTTCCTGTTGTGTGTGTCACACAAGAGCACTGGTTTATGGGGCTTTTGTCTATGACAAAACATAGCAAAAACATATTTTTGCATGTATAATATTTTAGCATATATTCTTGACATATATATATATTATTTATTTATTTTTTTAATTGTCTTTTTTTTTATACAAATACAGATACAAGCACAGTCTCAGTTACACAGTGAGAAGTAATGAGAAATATACCGGCTAACACAATCAGGCTAGGGATTAAACATGCACCATAAAGTGGAGATCAGGGGAAATTATTAATGTAACGCCAAAAAGGTGTCCATACCTGCCAAAAATCATCAGACCTTTGATGAAGATCATATGAAGTGGGAATAGTGTACATACTTGAGACAACCACATTTTAAAAGAGGGTACCTGGGGAGATGAGAATTATAAATGACCCTACAGATAACACATAGGCATGTGTGTGTGTAAAACACCTGGAACACCTGATCCAGATTACACAGACCTCTAAATCCTGTAAACTGGCTCCTTTCAGTGTGGAGCATCAAGGACCATCTTTCAATTTATTTTCAGTTTCAAGCTGAGACAGAAATGTTACTAATAATGTAGCAAAATTGCAAAAGTTATAAAGAGAGTCTTAGAGACAGGAGCTTCTAGTACAGAAGAAAGTACAGACGTTAGTGCACACTTTGCACAATTACACAGGAGAGATGAAATAAACTAATGTAATCTTAATCTTAATGAATGAACTGATAAGTTATGTATAAAGTGTACAGTGTATATAATTCAGAAACAAAAACTCTTCTTGTACCAGTGTGAACATAGCCACAGCGTCTGGAACATCTTACAAAGCTTCCTTATAAACCCACAGCTTCTTTAAAAGACTCTATTTAAGCATTACGGTGCAGCCCTCAAATATCAAGCAAGAATTTTTTTTGTAAGGGAGTGAAAATCAATTATATAAAAATGTTGTATGATCATATATTCTTATTTGTATTTTAATTAGTACAGGTCAGAAAAAGTATATTGTTTCATTTTTACATAAATATATGGGTTACACTGAATGTCCATGGTTTGTAACACTGAAATTACGATTTGCCAAAAAGAGGAGATAATCCCATAGTTCCCATAATTGAAATATTTTTAGTAGTAATCTGTGTCAATAAATTAGTTTTAATAATCAGATGTAAAATATAATGAAATATAATGTGTTGAAATATAATACGCATTTTCCTGATGCTCCCCTGCCATACTTTCTTAGCTTGTCACTTTGTTCTGACTGATTGTTGATTTATTAATACTTTCTGTTTGCGAACATAAATGATATTATCAGGATGAGAATTTGGGATGGATTCAGTGATCTGTGATACTGATACTGATACTGTGATACTGATACTGTGATACTGACATACTGTAGTGAAGGGGGGCCCTATGCCCAGAATTATTGGCAAGCTATTATTCCAACAATTACAATCCTCAACACCATTCTCTGTCCTGGCTAAAGGCACATTCACACTGATAAGGATAAAAGATAAAAAATAAAAACCTTCTGTATAAAATAATAACAGATTCCACATCACAAGTAACAATATCAGCACAGAGAAACAATATTTTTGCTACAAAAGTCCCCTGTCAATTTAAATAGAAAAAAAGTCATATTCCTTTCACTATAACAGCCAATAGTTACCTGAAAATGCTAAGACACCCCCCCCCACACACACACACACATATATATATAGCCTATATAAGTCCCTATAAACAGCGGTAGAAACAGTGGATGTGCGGGGTTGTCTTTGTCTTACTAAAATGTTGTCTATGTAGGGCAAATCGTAAAGAGTTGAGACACAACCGCAGATTACGTCACTGTTTTTATTTCCTTGCTTTCACAGGTAAAACAACACACCTGAGCTCTGAAGCAGTTACAAATCAGATTGACAGCTTTCGACAGGGAGCTTTTTGAACATTCTTTTCTTTAAATAGGAAACAATGCTAAGCGACTGATCTACATTTTTAATAGTCAATTTGCCTGACACTACAGCTAAAGTGGATTGGCGATTTTTAAGACCTCACCCCAGGATACTTCTAATCTAAATAGAAATGGACCCGTGGCAATTTATTTTCTTTTTGAATTTTATTCTCGGTGTTCATGGCGGAGAAACACTCGCATCAGCACAGAACCAGTGTGTTTTCAGGCCCGGTCGGGAAGACTTTGTTATCGATACGGAAGAGTCGATTGAGAATGGGGCAGTTTTCCTGGCAAACCTGAGTGTTGCGAACAGGAACGCTTGCATTGGTGCGTGTTGCAAAGATTCCAGGTGCAACTTGGCCCTTATAGAAGACGGAGACGAGAAAGGATCCAACGGCAGCTGCTTTCTCTTCAACTGCTTATATAAGCATAAATATGTCTGTCAATTTATTCAGAAGAAAGGCTTCGCAAATTATATACCGGTCTCAGTCTACGAATATTACTTGAACGTCCGCAAAAGTGGTAAACTTTGTTCTTTGCTTTCTCCATGCGCATAGCTACATATATTTCAAATTATTATATATTAATCTTTTTGTTAAATGATTCAGTGGATGTGTGAAGGCAAGACTGTCTGCCTTCAGTCCACACAGTGCTCACTTTTCACAATTCAGTCAGTAAATTTATTCAAGTCTCACCTATATTTTTTCCCTTTGTTTTTTAGTAAGTCATTTTACTTCGATATACACAATGCAGTTGCATAATAAACGTAGCTGCAACTGAAGTGCACTGTAAATACTGTTAAAAATAGTAAAATATTGAAAAATAATATATTAATAAAGCTCACCTTCAATTCAAATATTTTTGGGACTCTTACTTTTCTTATTTTGTGTAATTTTGTATGTCTCTTCATATAGTTTTATGCTTTAAATATATGATGAGTTTGTGTGTGTATATATATATATATATATATATATATATATATATATATATAATCTCGATTTACAAAAATCATGTTTTTAATGTTATGCTTTTATTGGGTTAGCTGTTTTTTTTTTTGTTAACATAGTCAAAATCTGCTTTTTGATTGATATTTATCGGAATGCATTGATATTTAATCCAGCAAAGTCTAATTCTAATATTTTTTTATTATTTTATTTTATTTTATTTTTTTTAAATAAAAGTGTTATTGTAATTTCAAACAGCAAATGATTACAATATGAATGTATTATCACATGGTTGCCATTCTATTGTTATTTTAAGTCACATACATTATTTAGCAGTACACTAGTGATACACTAGATTAGTGACTGAAATACTTATATTTTTCTCCAGATGAGAAGGACAAACCGCCCATTGCCAATGCTGGACGGGATGTGGTGGTACAGCCTAATGAGGAGGTCTTGCTGAATGGCATTGAGAGTTGGGACGATAGGAAGATCGTCGACTACAAATGGAACCTCATAAGTGGAGATCAATCTGTGCAGATAGAGGTATTCTGTTGGATTCTAGTGTATGATTGCTAGGATATTAAAGTTTTCAGGTTATTGTGTTTCCATTTATTATGTTAACATTTAAGAAGTGTTTAATGCATTTTTTATTTATCATCTTAAAAAAAACTAATTCTGTCATCATTTACTCCCTTGTGTTGTTCCAAACCTGTATGACTAACTTTAGGTAGAACATAAATATAAATGTCTCAGTGTGTGTTTAGTTTTATTTCCCCCCCTCTGGTCCATGAAGAAGTCAATGCTCCCTGATGGGAACTGACAACCAACTCTGTTTGATTATCAACATTCCTTAAAAAAAATTATTTTCTCTATGCTAATTTACAGTAAAGCCAAACTGCTTTGGCTTCAATTCACAAACTGGATGTCAAGAGGCAATAGATAACTCACTAGTTAAGAACTTTTAGCATAATTATAATGTGTTGTCAAAAGTACTGACTCTGGTGCCTCGACACCTCGACAATACCAGCATTTATGTTATTAAAGCACTCAAAATAATTAAGTATTTTGAGTGCTGTTGAGCAGATTTTATATATAGCACATTTATATTTAGCATCTTGAATACTGTCTACATGAATGTGCAAGGAGAGTAAAAAACAACAGGAACCAATGTAAAATCAAAGATTGCGACATCCACAAAACTGAAAGTCTGATCACTTTGACAGACAGAAATTTTTTATATCTGGGTAAAGCAAGTGGCTTTGAAACGTGGGGTTCAAACTAAATCTAAACAACTGCTCCACAGAAAACTGATTTGCAAGACCAGGTGAAGGTGTCCAAGCTGGTACCTGGGGTGTACAAGTTCAAACTGACAGTGACAGATTCAGGACACCATTCTGATTCAGCTCAAGTCACTCTCTTGGTTCTCACTTCTGAGCAATCTGAGCGTGAGTATTATTTTTATTTTGCTTTACTGAACCCCTCCTAGGCTTATACCTTTATAAATAAGGCTAATTATTTACCTCACTATTAATGAGATGTAAATAGAAAAGCAAACTAAAGTGCTAAATTATTAATTTTCAGTCATTTTATGCTGTTGTTCTACTCCCAGTGATGTTTGTAAATGTTTAAGAATACACTGAATTTTGTAATCAGTAAAATCAACTTGGAAATAAATTATATGTTGTTATATTTAACATAGTTCATTTTTGTACTAATGCATTTTTTACTTTAAACATGGCATTGTATTGTCTATGAATATTGCTGTTCCTTATGGCAAATTGCATTAGTAGTAAATAAAGGAGATTAAGTAAAGACACATTTTCAAACATGTAAATATCTTAGCCTTACAAATACCTTAATTGTGTCGTGATGGGTTGGGGATGTCTCTCTCTCTCTGTTTTTATTGTGTGAAAGACCTTACCGCTCCCTCTGCAAATGTGCAGAACCGGTTTGACGTGTTGTAGTCCTTGAGTCAGAGTTGCGCAGTATATGGATAACTGCTCTGCGTAAACATGCAACACACCCCCAGCAGTCATATTAATGAATTTACTGGCATTTTCAACCTTCAGTAAATGTTGCGAATTACATTTTGGTCTTGCTTAACAGTGAGGCAAAAAGAACAGGAGAGGAAGTATATGAAGGTGGAAAAGGGGACAGCAGGAGGGGAAATACAGATAGCAACAAAGTATTTTATAGTAAAATGCAATAAAACAGTAAAAGAATGTTCTCACTGAAGAAGTTAGGTCAGTTGTATTAGCCATTGAATCATTGCATGCAAATGCTTTTTACTCACTTTTTTTTTTTTTTATGTGACGCATCCATGTTGAGCAGTACATTTGTGTGATGGAATGTCTTTTTTTTTTCTTTTTTTTTTTAGATAATGTAACTCAATTAAATAACGTCTTATATATTTATATAATTATATCTACATTGTAAATTTGTATAAAATATTTTTACATTGGCAAATTGTTTGTCAAAAGCAATGAGCTAAATTGGGCTGCTGTCACTTTAAGACCTAATGCATGGATCCATTAAAGACAAGTTATATCCAAATTTCTCCAAGCTGTTTACATTGATTTAAGAAATAAACTTAAGGAAGATTTGTGCATATTTACATAAATACCTCGCTAGACAGTCATTTTGATACATTGTGTATTTAGTAGCACACCAATTTGAAAGCCAGAAGTGTACTTTGCTTGCTCATGTTTTGCTCGATCTCTGCCTGTCAGACAGTATGGGATTGCTGAATTTATTTGTCTTCGTGTATGGCGGAAGAGCACGTCGCAGCGCTTTCACCTCAACATAGTAATATCATCACTCCTGAAAACGTCCCCCTTTCCCTCTCCCTCTCCCTTCCGTCAATACAACCAAAGAGTGATGATATTACTGCGCCGAGGTGAAAGAACAGTAAAGTGCTCTTCCGCCATACATTAGTTATCTTTTTTTTTTTTTTTTAATCCGCTTAAAAAAATCACCACGTTTTATTTTGTATCATCTTTAAATAGAGAAAATGTGGAATTGTTTGGTGGCTTTACATTTATCCCTGTATGAATCCTAAGGAATAAATGCAGCTAAGCTTAAAGCTAACATAGTACTGCCGCACGCTAGTGTGATTAAGTGCACGCACTGAGACAATAGAGATGTGTATCAGCTCGTCTAAGTTGAGGGAAGAACATATTGAAATATGGAAAAATGGTGGAGCTTTCCTTTAAGGGAATGGCAATAGCGATACAATAATAGTTTAAAGAATAAGACAAATTTATAGTATATTATCAATAAATTCTTATCCAATTTTATCCAATCTCAATGATTCTCAAGTATGTTTATTTTGTTTTAAAAATGTTTATTTGTCTGTGAACACCGTTTTAGCAGTGCTATGCACCTGTTAGATCATTGTCTTGTCATAAATGAACATAAATGAAGTGCCACAAGAATGAAGATACTCTTTTTTTTTTTTTAGATGTATGGTGATACTGTATAGGTTTATGAATGCTGAAACTCAAAATGTTCACTGGGTCAGACAATAATGTAGAGCCTCTTAGGAACTTTATGTACACCTTTGCATCTTGAACATGCCAAATCAGTTTAGCTCTCATGCATGCTTCAACAATAACTAAAAAGAAAAAAAAAAGAACTTACAAAGAAGCATCTGAAAGAAACATGTCTTGTCATGTTATTCATGCTAACAACTACACACATGCAACTATTTGCCCAGTTGTATTTGCACACACAATTCAACATTTTCTTAAATTTTCTTGTATTGAATTTTTTCATTATACATAATTTGTCAAACGTTGTCAAAAGTTTTGTCAAATTTATTTTATTTTTCTTACTAGTGCACTAATAAGCTCCGGTATTGCTGTTGATTATAACATTAGGTTAGGTTACCATTAGATTATTAAAACATTTTTACCATAAAAAAACAAAAGAGATATTCACATAATCTTATAGGGAATCCAAAATTGTGGTTCTGTGGCATCACTGTAAAAACCTTCTGGAACTTTTATTTCGGACGTGCTTGCAATATTAGTATTGCTTATACTCTTGAGTTTGTTAAAATTGCTAAACCTGGTAATAAACCCATGACTTGGTAGCCCAATCAGTGTAGCTTGTTGAGGAGAGGTTTACTGTTCATTTTACATTTACATTTGTAGTTACCATGTGTTTTGTGAGATTGGGCCAAGACTGGATCACACCTGGCCACATGAAAAGAAAAGTGTACAGTGTAAATACTCCAAATATACATTTTGATCTGATCACCCATTCACAACAAATAAAAGGTTGTGAAGGAGTAAATGTGTAAGCAGCTATTAACCAATAAGCTAGACTGACTTTTTACGGCAGGAGATACTTTTCTTACAAAACTACTCTGAATTTCTGGAAGATACATTCTTCAAAAAGGCGGTACAAGAGGAAGTAATAACTATCATTTAAGAGTCATTCCTAACCTATTTGTTTTGAAGTTTTTAATGAACCTTATGTTACTATGTTTTTTTTGTCATTATTTTAATTTTATTTTATTTGTTAAATAGGAGCACTCCGCTCTCTTCTGAGCTTCTGAGCATCCCTTGGCTATAGGAGCATCTTTAGTTTAGCATATTTAATTGAAAAGCTTCTGCAGCTATGAATGTGAAATTTTTTTTTGTGTTTTGAATTTTAAATTATGTTTCAGTACTTTTAAAAAGATGGAAATGTTTGAGTGTGCACAACTGAAATCTCATTAAAGATGCATTGGGATGAAACACGTTGCAGTTAAACACTGCTTAATAGTCCAGTACTACCTGAAAACGAAATTAATTTAATGCCAGGTGTAAAGATGTCCATAGTCATTTGTGCTGGACCAGTGAACAACTCCATAGGAGTGCACAAATTCTATTGTTTTGTTGTTGTTGTTGTTGTAGTTTTCTTTTCTTTTTTTTTGGCTTGTCAATTATATTCCACTTCTTGTAAAGGTAATCACAATCCCCGATTATTAAAGATTAAATGAAGCAAGTTTTTGCTGATGTCATTTCAATTGAATATTCAGTTTCATTTAGTTGAATTTGATCCAAAATGACATTTTATTTATTTATTTTTTTTTAAATCTTCAGCTCAGAATTAATATAGAATTTATTTGATTTGTCCCTCTAGGTCACTGTTTGGTCCCTAAAAAGGTGGGACCCTGCCGAGGTGCTTTTCCTCGTTGGCATTATAATGCTGCATCCAGCAAGTGTGAGGACTTCATCTTTGGCGGGTGTAAAGAGAATAACAATAACTACCTCTCTGAACAGGAGTGTTTGAATGCCTGTAAAAACACAATAGGTAATGCTCATCTCATTTTATTAAATATTCTTGATGCAGTTCTTAAATCAAATGTGGTACTAGAGGTGTATGCCAGACACCAATGAGTGTACACCAAAATTTTGTGTGTGTGTTTACTATACAGCTGTGGCATATTTCCTCTTAGCTATGCTATGCTTAAAGCTGCTGTAGATGGTAACTTTTTCAAAACAAATTCAGAATTCTCCTTTGGTGTTCAAGATAAGATTAAGAGCATATAAGTTTATTGTGAAATGAGGCTAAGTAAAAAATTAATTGTTAATTAATGTGCTGCTTTACTTTTATATTGTCAACTTTTGGACCTGCTAATTGCATTTTTTTACATTTTATACCAAAAGGATGGTAAAGCCGCTCTTTGCTACTGTAATAGCTTCCACTCGTTTGGTCCATCCACAATACGCTAATTCGTAAATGTAAGGTTTGCCTCCATTCAGGCGTCAGAGCATCAGTGAGGTCAGACACTGACAGTGGGTGAATGCTGTGGGATTAAGATTTGTCCTCAGAAATATTAGATGGAGGTGGCCACACCTCCACCTTGTTTATTTCTTTATTCCTTCAAATTAAATAAAATCTCAGTATTTTATGGACTTACTAAGTAATGTTTTGTCAAATATTGTCTGTCTGCAGTAACATCTGGAGATACGAGAAAGCTGCTCAAAGAAGGTAGATGTACTTTTGACCTCTCCTTAGCCAAATATACTGTATAAAATTTCCTTTGGGTTTGTTAAATTTGTAGCTTTTGTTTGTGATACAGACTGCTCTTCACCATGTGGAGAAGACAAATTTAAATGCTCTAACGGCTGCTGTTTAAAGAAAGAACTTGAGTGTGATGAGCAGCAGCAATGCAGCGACGGTTCTGATGAGGAGAACTGTGAACAATGTGAGACACTTACCATACACATACACTTCATGACATGTACTCAATAGTTTTAAATGTACTTCTTTTACCTTTTAGTGAATAGTGGCCTGTCTCGACTTCTAAGGATTGAGGTGAACAAAAAAGGTGAGTGTCATGCATTGCTGAAAAATGTTAAAAATTATATTGTGCACCAGCAGCCCGATGTTGAGAAATAATGTACCCCAGAATAAAACTGCCATAATTTACTTGCTCTCCTGTCATTTTAAACCTTTTTTTTTCTTTTTCTTTTTTTTAAATGTAACAGATGAGCTATATCACAGTACATAGTACTGTGTACACAGTAAGGGTGTCCTAATTTTGTTACCCATGGCTTTTCCATTTTTGCTTTATTTTTGGTAAATAAACAATGACACAGTGCAATATGTCATGTGTTGATTGTACGTGTGTGATTTTCCAAATTTTAAGACCTGGAAAGAACCAGTTATTTTTTAATTATGTCCTGATAAGGAAAACTATGAAATTTAATAGGGTGTCCTAACTTTTTCACATGACTGTAGTCTGTACAACTCTTGCCAGATTTACCAAGTCTTTTAAAGCCATTTGATTTCTTTGTTCCCTTTCAGTCGGTCACTTTGATGTCACGTGTCGAACTCTGCGTGTATGCAAACACGCCAGTGATTTTCATTGGCATACGCTGATTAGGATCAGCTGAACCCAATCGCAATGCGAGTATAAGTAAGACAGCCGATCTAGCATTCATTAGCTTTTCTCTTCGGAGCCGAGCAGTTAATGCGAACATTCCTGAAGCCATTCTACTCTGCGAAACGACGGAGAAAGGCTGGTGTTACGGCGTTGCAGCGACGCTGGTTCCAGTCGAGTGGCGGTGACATTTGTATTGCTCTATCTATTTGTTTACCGAGCGGCCATCTTCCCTGTTTGCTTCAGCCTTTCACAAAAGAGGTTGACCAGGCTTTCACAAAAGAGCAAAGCTAAAAGAGAACGCTTTTCAAAGACGCTTCCTTCGGGATGTCCTACCATCCGTGCGTTGTTGGATGTGGCCGTTACCTGGCTCCGCTGGACAGTCACGAACACTGTCTAAGCACTTGTCGGCTCTGGTCGATGATGCTTACAAGGCCTGTGGAGTCGCTGCATCTTCCGTACACGCTATGGCGTTGTTGCAGGTCCAGCAGGCCAAGGCACTGAAGGCTCTGCACGAGGGTGGCCTCGACTCAGAAGTTCTCTCCGAGCTTCGTGCCACGATGGACCTTACTGGCCCACCAGGACTTGGTTCCCCAAACTTATGCTCCTCGTGACAGTCCCTCCTTGGCTGATTCCTCTGAGGAAGGATCTTCTGACTCAGAGACGGGGCACCCTATGGCACCCGTACCCAGATTTGTGGAAACTCCACGTCTGGACCCTGGACGGGATGCAGAGGTTCTAAGTGGCCTACCTCAAGGAGTATTCAACACTATTTCTTCTGCGAGAGCACCTTCTACTAGAGCTGCCTACGTGTTGAAATGGAACCTGTTCGTTGATTGGTGCTCTTCTCGACGAGAAGACCCCCGAAGATACCTGATCAGAGTCGTGCTTCTCTTCCTGCAGCAAGGGTTGGAGCAAAGGCTGTCTCCCTCCACTCTTAAAGTCTATGTGGCTGCTATCGCTGCAAACCATGACCTTGTCGATGGCAGGTCTGTGGGTAAGCATGATCTGATCATCAGATTCCTTAGGGGGGCCAGGAGGTTAAATCCTCCTCGGCCCCCTACTGTACCCTCTTGGGACCTCTCTCTTGTGCTCACAGCATTGAGAGAGGGTTCCTTTGAGCCTTTGCCAGCAGTCGAGTTGAAGTTTTTGTCAATGAAAACTCTCTTCCTGCTCGCACTGGCCTCCATCAAGAGGGTAGGGGACCTGCAGGCATATTCGGTCGATGATTCGTGTCTCGAGTTCGGGCCCGAGCCACGGCCCGGCTATGTGCCCAAGGTTACCACTCCCTTTTCGAGATCAGGTAGTAAACCTCCAAGGGCTGCCCTCGGAGGAGGCAGACCCAACCCTGCTGTTGCTGTATCCCGTCCGAGCACTCAGATGCTATGTAGATTGGACACAGAGCTTCAGGACCTCAGACCAGCTCTTTGTCTTTCACGGAGGTCGGCAGAAGGGGAATGCCGTCTCTAAGGAGAGGATGGCCCACTGGATAGTGGATGCCATCACCCTGGCTTACCAAGCTCAGGGTGCGCCCTGCCCCCTCAGTGTGTACGGGCTCACTCAACTAGAAGTGTAGCTTCGTCCTGGGCTTTGGCACGTGGCGCCTCGCTTGCTGACATATGTAGAGCTGCGGGTTGGGCGACCCCTAACACGTTTGCTAGGTTTTATAGCCTTTGTGTTGAACCGGTTTCTTTCCGTGTTCTCACCTCATACAGAACTGAAGAACCCGGAGTAGGACCCATTCGGTCGGCTTGATATACTTCTCCAGTAATCCTGATCAGTGACACTGTGAGTCCTCCGATCCCCTCGGCAGTCGGATGTTGCGGAGCATCTTATGCCAGGCCCTCGAGGCGATGTATCCTTGAGAACCGCTAGAGGGCTGGGAACCCCTGAGTGTTACCCTGAAAATCTCAGGTGGTATAGGTAAGATCTACCTTCCCCAGTTTGAGGTTTTCAATCTCCTCCTATATTCCATATGCATTGAAAATCATGATATATGTGAGTCTCTGTCTAACTCTTGAAAAGAATGATTTCCGCACGTCCTACAAGTGGACATCCCAGTATCCAGTTACTTATAGTGCAGTGCTTCTTCAGGGAACGAGGGTTACAATACGTAACAGAGACGTTTACCTAACT
Organism: Enteromius fasciolatus; assembly: GCA_032361145.1. Classification (NCBI taxonomy): domain Eukaryota; kingdom Metazoa; phylum Chordata; class Actinopteri; order Cypriniformes; family Cyprinidae; genus Enteromius; species Enteromius fasciolatus. The sequence goes on from JAUMHR010000030.1 coordinate 564,773, forward strand.
GCAAAGCAACCTGAAAAACTATGGGCAAGTGTACCTCGGAACAGAACCCGTTTCACCAAAATCTGTAATACCAAATATTTATTTGATTTAGTTAACAAAAAGATTAATTGATAAATTAAATCTATTTATAGCATTGTTTTTGAAAGCATTTTCATTTTACAGCATTTTTACACAAGTGTCTAAACTTTGAACAGTACTGTAGCTTTGCTGGTAGGTTTTTTTCTTTAGGCATCTTGGAGACGTTGCCACAGTTCTTCTGGATTTAGTCTGTCTCAGTTTGTTCTGTAACAGACTGAGACAGACTGGATGGCGATCAGATCAGATCTCTGTATAGAGCACTGGCTGTTGTCATTCTCCTTGTGCAAACGGGCCTCACTGCATTACAATTACAATTAATGACAAAAATATGTATATGTATATGTGTGTATATATATATATATATATATATATATATAATATATGTGTGTGTCTTTAATTCTCTTCTAACATCTCATTTGTGTTATAATGGTACAGCACACTGCACATATCCACATGCTGTGGGCCCATGTCGAGCCAGTTTTCCTCGTTGGTACTATGACCCTCTTAACAAGAAGTGCCATCGCTTCACCTATGGTGGTTGTGATGGCAATGAGAACAACTTTAAGACACAAGACGAGTGCATGGTCAACTGTTCAGGTGTCTCAGGTATGAATGGTGCTCAATTTGATCAAGATATGTTAGTGATGATGGCTGAGGTTTATATTTAATATATATATTTCTGTCTGTCTTCATAGAAAATGATGTGTTTGCCAGTGGATTGATTTTAAGGGAAACAGAAGAGGAACTAGGGGAAAGCCAGTCAGGTAATTTGTGGATTTATCATTACCCTGAGGAGGAAGGATTCTACTGATATTTTTAAGAGCTTTTTTTAATTTTATGTTAAAAATGAAACCTTTAAAAACATGATGTGAATATTTTTAATGATCCAGAATAATGTAAAAAAAAACAATAGGACCCTTCAGTCCTTGTGCCTGCAGCATATGGAATGATTTTAGACTCAAAATGATTAATAGATGCACGCACAATTATCCATGTGCTACATAAGTTTAATGCATGCGTCTCATTACAAACACACAAATACCTTTTGATTTGAGTATGTGTACATTCAGGATTGAATGCTTGTACAGCGATTTGTTAATGGATAAAAAAAACAAATCCATTTATTACATTATTTAGGACTGCCTAAAACGTTAAACAGTACTGTAGCTTTGCAGGGAGCTTTCTTGAATTGTTTTGGAGATGTTGTTCTCCACAGTTCTTCTGAATTTAGTCTGTCCTAGTTTATTCTGTTTCTTTATGCTATCCCAGGCAAACTGGATGATGATCAGATCAGATCTCTGTGTGGAACAAACAAAAGTATCACTGGATTATAACAGTTAATGGCAAAATTAATGTTTGGAATGGTGTACTGATATTTCCTACTACCACACTACAGAAGATAGATATAACACCATCTTTTAGATGCTGAAAATAGTATTGATCTAATAATGTTGGCCACCACCGCTGTAGTCTTCTTCATGATTATACTAGGCCTATTTTCTTTCATGGAATATGTAGAAAATTTGCTGTATATTGTCCTAATCAATTTAAATTATGCTGCATTTCTTACTGTGATAAGAATCCAAAATTAGATTCCACCCAGATCGGGGCGAGAGTCATGTGACGTCAATACTCTATAATATTTACCATGTAAATAAAGTAACCTATATAAAAGAAATGATAATACATAATACAAAAGGAGCATGATGCTTAACTGATTAACTTAAAACTGTAAATTGTTTATTTTCCCACTCAACTAGATTAAGCTGATAATTGCCAGCTCTGTACTGCGACTGTACTGCCTTGTCTTTCAGTGAACGAATGCGTGTGTTTCGTCAACGCCAAAAAAACACAGAAAATGAGTCTCAAAATCCAAATGAACCGAACAGGATTAACTCGAGCAAGGAATCAATAAATGCACGTGCGGATTCCCTTTCACACGCGCAAATTATGACATTTTAATAGAAAAAAAATAACATTAATACTCACAAAATGACTTTGAACCCAGCACATTAATGTAATTCATAATTTTGCAGACACCAGTTAAACACCATTTGTTTCAGTGTAGAAACGCACATTTGCAAATTTTTCCAAATCGTCCACAATGTGGAATGGATTGCAGTGATTCATGTGTGTTGGTCTTTGTTTGTGTGTGTTGTAAAAAACTGTAAAAATGCGAAAATGTAGTCTCAAAATCCAAATGAACCGAACAAGATGGACTCGGAACAAAACGTCAATAAATGAACGCGTGTCACATGATTCATAAATGCAGATTCCTTTTTGCATGCGCAATTTATGATATATTAATGTAGAACAGACCAGTTTTATATACAAACATGTCTTTATTTGTACAAATCGCTGTACAAGCGTTCAATCCTGAATGTACACATACTCAAATCGAAAGGTATTTGTGTGTTTGTAATGAGACGCAATCATTACAAACACATAAGTAATGATTTACTTATGTAGCGCATGGATAACTGTGTGTGTATCTATTAATCATTTTGAGTCTAAAATCATTCCATAGCAGCACATTAAAAAAATTATTATTTTTTTTTTAAACAATAGTCTAGTCCCAAAATTAAGGAACTGCATTTTTGTGGATTGCCTTTTTTCCAATTTTCAGCTTCCGTTGCCCTAGCTGTGGTTTTGGTTGTCGCCATCTTGGGTGTTGTGGCTGTGTTGGGTTACTGTTTCCTCAAGAACAAGAGGAAAAGCCATCAGCCTGTGGCCACCAGCAGTCCTCCAGTGGTGTACAGTGATGATGACCAAGAGATGGTCTACAACAGCACCACTTCCAAAGCATGACATAATCTTTAAAAACTCCATAAACTTCAACATCTTTTCTGCAAATATGGTCTGCCCCTCAGACTGAGGTAGAGTGCAGTGTAGAGTGGGCCATAACTAATCAACTCCATTAAGGGTACCTGACCTATACATAACCATTTAAAATGTATGGTCACTGCACCAGGTGTTTTATCTCAGGTCTTAATGGTCCAGGTGTTTAATGTGGATTTTTAGAATTAGTGTATTTTATTACATTGATCTGGCCTGTGTTTGTGGCCCAAGAGGAGAAACCACTGCTTAAATATGGTCCATCTGAGAATTTTTATTCCCGCACTTGACAAGCACTTGACAAAAAATATTGTAATTTCCAATAAAGCCATATCATTTATCATTCTGATTATTTCTTAGGGGAATTGACATGTCTTGACTTACCTAGGCTATATTAATATTTCTATCATATTTTAAATAACATGTTTTTCTGGTATGACAATTCATTGTGTATATACAGTATGTGGAATGTAAGCTTGTTTGTATTATTAGCCCTGTAAATCCATGAGTTCTTATTGCACTAAATTTTAAGTGTTTGCCAGCTTTTTGCTGTGTTTCTTACAGAGAACTTTGTGTGATTGAGTGATATTCCAGTTGTTGAACAGGCTTAAACACTGTGTAGAAAACATAACAAACCTACATTTGACATAACCCCTTGTTGCTTTTGTGTTTCTCAATATAGGTCAAGAGTGTCAAACTATGACTAAAATATGTCATATTTATTGTGGGTGGATCTTATTTTTTGTGTTTTTTAAACTGTCTAATTGTCGTTTGGTGTATAATGGACTCAGGAGCTCTGATTATGAATAAATGAATTTCACATTAAATTTTGCATTTACGTTATGAACATTGTGGCAATCTCATGTGGAAATGCGATTAATGGCAAGTGCTATATTTTAAGAACCGGTGGTATGTTCATAAATTAACCAGAATTTAGCTGCTTTCACTAGGAGTTATGAACGAGTTGTCATTATACAAACATATAAACATGCTGATAGATACCGGCGACATATATTGACATAAGTCTTGCAGGTTTTGTAAAGGTAACAAATACAAAAAAATATAAGGCAAAAAAATAATAGTGATAGTGTTTAGTGATAGTAAAGCATAAGCGGTTAAAATAAGTCACAAGCGCAAGTGCGCAGTGGGCTGTAATATAGTTGGAACCTGATTCTCTAATTGTAACTCTTCGCTGTATGTGAAACATTTGTGTGTCTTTATCCACTTTATAAATTTGGTAAATTCAATGTAACTTTAAATATAAATTTACACCATGTATATCACACTTTCTATATGAGAACTATTACTAGGCTACAGCATTATTGCTGTATAAACTGATCCAACTGTTAATTTTTCATTAAAAAAATATTCAATTCAATTGTTTTTTGTGGGCTATATATGAATATCAACAGTGAAAATCATATATGTATAAGTAATATCTATTATATCTATATATCATATCATTAGTGCATCATTACAGCTTCTGTTATGATAATCTAGGGTTTATATTTAAATTCACCAAAAAAATTAGTCAACATCTATAATAGGGACGTTTATTGTGCATTGATTTGAATTATTTTTTCTGCATGCTCCCCCTACTGGACGCATCCGGTACAACAGGAGCGTAAAACTGCCTGGGCCGTAGGTGCCTTGCTCCAAGTCTGCAGCCTCCCCGTATACAGGAATATCATGAATATTTCCGTTATTGCTGAGTTCTCTCTTGCCCACTAGAGGGGAGAATTTCTCTTTGTAAAAAATACATACAATAAAAATATAATTATCCACTACATACTTATAATGTCATATTTTTCGGTGTGAATCATAAAAATACTTTGAATATAGTAGTTAACATTTGAAGTGAATTAAATTCACAAAAAGTTAAATTACTTGTTCAGCACAATATAATGACTTTAGACAAAAGCAAAACATCCACCCAGTGTTTCCATTAAGTTTGCTGTCACTTCCAAGCAAGTCTTGACTTGTTCAGTTTTGTCTGAAATGCCTTGGTGAAAACCCAGTCATTATAATATTATTTTATTGTATCAGCCAGTCACTGCTTTCTCAGAACATTTTGCATAACAAAACAATCTGCACTGAAGGAAAAGGTTTGACCCTCAACACTGCATACACCTGCATAACCTAAGGTAAAGCAAAATATTTGTATATGTACTTGTTATAGAAATTAAAGGCCGTGTTATAGTTCTCATTTTTTTCTCTATTTTTCCCTTTTTGTCAGCTGAAGAGTGTTGACCACATTTAAGCAGGTTTTCTTTCTCAGTGTGGGATGTTTATGTTGTTGTTTGTCATGAGTCAGGATACTTGTAAGCAGCTGTAAGGACATGTCACCTTTTTCCATGACGATCTTTCTGTTTTGATGGTTTTAAAGACACAGACAGTAATGGTGTGGTAACAGAATTAACACACCTGTTCTATTAGGAAGTTTGCGTAGGTTGACAATCATGTTTGTGGCATGTCTTGGCGTGTTGTGTAGCAACGTTCTTGATCTTAATCTTGATAATGACGTACTGTAGCTGAAGACTTTAGCAATGTGATGCGTAAAGACTCCAAATGTATAATGATAAGAATAAGGTTGTGTTAAGTAATGTGATGATGATTAAGTTGACTCAGTATGAGACTTCCATTATAAATGTTCGTTTTCAAAATGGGTTCAACTTAAAATGAACATAAAATGAAGGGAGTTAACTTTAAAAAAAAAAAAAAACTTCTCAATTTAATATTTTTATCAAATGAGTGCAAAACTAATAGCGAATTATGGGTACGTTTATGACTGTATATATTTTTTTATTTATATTTTTACAGCAACGGATGCTCTCCAGGTTACTTAATATATTATTGAATCATCTTCCCCTTAAGTTTAATATAATTAGTTTTAGTTTTAACATGCTTTATATAGGTCTGTATTATTATTTATTTTATTTTATTTTTTCATTTTCGAAATATGCTGCTTAGATTTATTGTATCAGTGTTTAACAATAATCCTTGTTTGTTATTTTAAGAGCTTTAATTAAAAAAAAAAAAAAAAAAAAAAAAAAA
>JAUMHR010000030.1:605518-634235 GCA_032361145.1 Enteromius fasciolatus
AGGAAAGAACATAGTGGAATATGGAAAACTGGCATTTTCCTTTAAAATGAAATATCTAAAATGCACTTTTTCAGGCTAAAAAGATAAATATTATAAAGTTGCATTACCTGTCATATGTAACACTATTCAAAGCAGCTTTGCGGTATTAAATAGGAAAATAACAGAACTGATGATGCAAACGTCATCAAATATGAGGCAAGTCCAAAACTGAAGCCAAAGTAAATTTGTATTTAGTAGAAAGTCAGACATCTTATCCCTTCTTCTCATTCAACACCGGTATGAAACCGTATCCAGCTCCAGCACGTGCCTTGAACACCCACAGCTTTGGAAGCCAAAGAGCCATTGAGCATCCAGCAGGGATCTTATGAGGAAAGTCAACACATGGTGAAAGGGAATTCACATTAGTCCAAATCAAACAGGGCTGACATTGTCCTTGGCAAACTTGAGCCCTCTTTTTAATTTGTTGGCATGTGCGGATTAAGGTGAATTTGCTGATTTGCTGAGTCTGGACCAAACCCAGTCTAACCACTTAAGTGAAAAGGTGCAAATGTGACAGAATGCAAGAATATTTTGGGTTTAAGTAGTCGATACCTTTGCTTCTGTTTAACCTCGTAGTTATGCAAGTCCATGTGTTCTTCCTTTTTATGGAAACATATGTTCCCTGAACATAATTACATCCACAAAAACAAACAAATAACACAACCAGTGTAGTCTCAATCTGAAAAAATGACTCTATATAAGCCAATTCTTTAACGGCCTTAAACATTGCACAACTGGGATGGCCTGGTTCTGAATGCAACTCACTCCTATCCGTTTTTTTTTATTGTTTACAAAGATGTTTTGTTGGTTCCTCAACAAAAACAAATAGTATTTTTCCTACAGCTTTTGGTTTATTGCAGAAAATAAGTTTTGTGACCAACAAAACTGCACAATTTGCACGATCATCATGCTAAACTTTTCATATGTAAACAAAATGCATATATCTGGAATAACAATACAGACAAACTACACCATGATTGCACTTCATCTCTTTTAGTCTTTTCTACTCAAGTCAAGACAAAACAAAAAAACGCTAAGTAGAATTACAGTTATATTTATTTATTCGAATAAAATTTTAAAGTATATTGAGGTTGACTTAATCATAGACCTTGCTTCATGACCCTTAATCTCAGATATGCACATATCCCAATCCTTATGCAAAAAAACCCAATCCTGCGTTATGTCATTATGGTAAAGACAAAGTTTTCTCATCTGATACATGGATGCATTTACTTCAGCCTGTGTAGTTATGGTTTAACATGCTATTAGTGTTTTTGTCTCATGCTGACACATGGGTTTCCAAGAAATGGTGAGTTTTAGTCATGTAGCACGTAGTAATGAGGAGTGCTGTGTGCCTATGGCTGTAATTTTGGGAGCCGGAGGTCGGTAAGTCTAGGCGTTCGTTTGGGTGAGGGGGGCACAGAGCGGTTCGGGGGCTTACTGTGGTCACACCACACTGGAAACTCAAGGACCTCGAATCAGCCGCTCTGCTATTTAACTGTAAAATATGATCTTATCAGCATCCCGCTTGTGTTTTAATAACGGACCTCGGGAAAGCTGTGCGCCAGCGTGTCGTCTTTGCGCCCCTCATTATCAAATGATTTGAGGCGACTACGACTTCTAAGAGAAATGCTTCTGTTTCCAGTCGGAGAAAAGAAACAGGCCATCACTATTCTAACAGTTTGTCTTTAATGAGTATTACCACAGACTAAGAGATGGTTTTACTCCCAGTGTGCTCCAGCCCTCTGGTGATAAACAGAAATGCTTTCCCATCTCTTACTGAGCTGCTGAATAAAACACAGAACGCTATATACAGTGTGAGCGTTTTAAGATGGGCTCCTCATGACATCATCCACTTTTCCCAGGCCTCCCCCCAGTATAATGATCAGCCTTCAGCCACATCTGCTTTTAATTACGCATGCAGTGTTTCTCTTCAGTCTCCAGGACAGACGACTCCTATTCTCTCCCTCATCCAGACAACTGTTTATCAGGGCTTTGGCCAGCCTGCGGAAATACACTGGAAGTACAGGGTGTGAATAAAGAGGGTTTGCAACAGCATTTTCAAACAAACCACAAACGTTTGGTTACAGGTTAGACTGCATATTTTATTTCGTCTCTTTGATAAAAAGAGTCTTATTTGTCTACCGCAGTAATCGCAGCAATAGTTACTCTGGCATTTAAATTAGAATTGATTTTGAACAGTGCATATTATTAATCACTTTATCATAGTTTTTCATATAACAGCTATATTATTAGAATGTTAAGAGAAATGTGGTTTAAAGGCCAACCCAGCTAAGCCATAGAGTCACAAATTCATAAACTGGGAGCTTTGAAATCCTATGAGTTTAAGGATTTAATGTGCATTAAACAGAGCCCTTTTTCCCATAAAGACTTTCTGTTAACCTCTATCACCCGTAATGCATGGTTAAACTAGAAATATGAGTTCTGATGGCTCATACAGAAGTTGCTAGGGTGTTGTATGTGGTTGCCAGGGTGTTACTAATTGGTTTTGAGGGTGTTCTGGGTGTTTGGCCGAAGTCAAAACCCCCCAGCCCTTTCTCATAGTGTACATCTCTCATTCAATATAAGTTCATGGAATTTTATTGCCTTCCATGAAAAAGAAGCTTGGAATAAAATAGTAAAATTCTCTATGGAGTTTAAGTTTGGACTGGTGGCCAATCCATGTATGAAAATGATGTCTCATGCTCCTACTCTTTCACCATTTGAGCTCGATGAATTGTGGCATTGTCATCTTGGAATATGCCCATGCAATCAGGGAAGAAAAGATCCATTAATGGAATAACCTGGTCATTTAGTAAATTCAGTCCACTGACTTCATTCTTTGACACTGCTGAACCTAGACTTGGCCAACTGCAGCAACCCCAGATCATAGCACCTATTTGCTTAGTTAAATCCAGGTAGTGACTTTGTTTTGGATGGGCAGTGTATATCATCTGTGGAAGATGTAGGATCATAAAATGTTTGGCCCGAACTTTATTATTGCATTCAATCATCCAGCAACACATGTCACAGGTTAGTCTCGCTAACCTGATTTTACCAAGTGCAACATGTCCCTGGGTCAACATCTTTGTTGACCCTGGGACAACATTGGGATTAACCATGGAGATTTGAAGAAATAGTTTACAATTTTTGGGAAGATTAGTCTTACAATCTTTGTTTTGTGCTTGTGTATCAGTCATCTAAAATTTCCTCTGATTTTAGGCATTACTCGTGGGTAAGGGTAGGTTTAGGTGTAGAGATATGGTCAAGACAATATTTTTGCATTAAAATGTTGTTCCAGGGTCAACAAAATATGTTGACCTAGGGACACATCAAACTTGGCAAAATCAGGATGTGCAGGTAGTCTCTGGTCTGCCTTGTTTGTGTGTTTTTGAGGCATAGCTTTGCAAAGTGATTACATAGGGGAACTTGCTTTTAAGGCTAGCCTTTCTGAAATTGACTACTCTACCTTTAAGTTGATGCACAACGTACATGTGTACAGTACATGTAGACTGTCAAACTATAAGCTCATAAAAAGCTGTATTGTTATAACCTTGAAAATTAGCAATAAAGTTAGTAAATGGAGTGCGTCAAGCTGCAGTGGAAGTCAAAGAATTGTAAATATGTAGTGTAATTGTGACTTTATCTCTTGTCACTATGACTTTTTATTTCATGAAGTGAGTATATCTTCGAACTGCAACTTTATTTATTGTAATTACCACCTTTTCTCATAATTGCGACTATATCTCACAGCATTGACTTGCAAATTTATTTCTTGACATTATGACTTGTCAAGTGACTCATAATTACAACTGTATTTCTTGTAATTGCCATTTTATCATCATTTTGAATTTATCCAAAACATCGCTATGGAATTCATCATATTGTAGTTTTATTACTCATCAGTATGACTTTTTGTTTCAAAAAGTAGCTATATCTCAGAATTACAACTTTTTTTCTCGTAATTGGGACTTTTTTCATTGTGGTTATATCTAACAATAAGACTTTATATTTGGCTTTTATGCATTGCAAGACATGTCAGCTTCTCAAAAATATATCATGCAAAAACCCATGTGCAGGTGAGATGCTTGCTTCAGCAAACAAATAGTATTGCATTCAGATGTTGCAATCTGTTCTGATTCAATGTGTTCTCTTCTGATTATGTCTATAAGTGTTTCTCCAACAATATTTTCCATTCTGTCCAGCGCTCGTGCTGTGTTGTGTAAGAGGCACGCCTCTTAAATTCCCGGTGGTGAGATCAGATTTTTGGTGTAGACAGGAACCACAATCTGCAGCCCTGTTATGTAAGAGCGTAGGGTCCATTTGGGTTTGTTTACATGTTCCTTTCAGCCCAGAGGAGGTTCTTTTGCAGAAGAGGATAACTGAATGTGAAAACAACTTCAGCAAACGTTTGAAACTAAGCATTTAATGAGCACCAGTTGACAAGGGTGCGGCTCACTCTACAAATGTCCATGTGACCAACAAAGGTGTCTTTTGGTTCAGAAGATGTGTTTTTTTTAGCCCAATGTATACTTCCCTTTCCTGAGAGTCTGTGTGATTCCAAGTTCATTCTTAGCTGTCAGTATTGTAAGGAATAGTGCCTCAGTCTTGATCTCATGCATGTTTGACCCAGACTACCTAACCGGAACTTACATGGATGGGTGGACTGATTTCTCTGGGACATGTAAAAAGAAAAGGCTTTTTTTGATTGGTCAGTAGCTCACTTAAACAGTGTATGGCCATAGGAAATTACTCTTTTCTTTGTCACTAATAGAGAGAAATACCTGAAAGTCTGGTCTATAATCCATATAGAGAATTGGCTTTTCAGTTCTGTAACTTGGTGAAATCTGTCATTGGTGTAATGCTGTGCTTTACTCAGACAAATGTCACATTAAACACTTTTGTATTTCCAGAAGTACAAGTGCTCACTAGCATGCTCCCAACTAAGCAAATATAGCAACCTTTCAGACTTCCCTAGTAACTTTTTCTTACAAAAGCACCTAGCAACAAATGTAGCAATTTTTAAATTTTATTTGGTGACTTTAAGCAACTTTTAATAAGTGACTTATTTCATTTTCCACATTTCCACATTCCACATTCATCACACATTTTCCATCCAAAGACACACAGTACAAACATCACATGAATTGTTTGACCTAAATATAAATTAAAAAATCCACATTAATTATGTATGTACTACTGAAAGCAGAGATCTTTTTTGAAATTTGACACAAGGAGGCACATCTGAAAACCATGTTACTACCAGGTTTAAACAGCGAATTGTTTTGCTTGATCAATTGTGATCGGATTACCTGAGAGGGTTATACCAGCTGTAAACTGTGCTTTAGGCTTGTATACTGCAACAACCAGTGAAAATAAATCATTGTTGTTGCTGATTGTTAATTGACTGTGTTAATCCGTTTTGTGTGTTAGGTGTGTTTAAGGTGTGGGATTGCTGTGTTTACTTGGGTTTAGCTGTAACCACAGCATCCTGGCCATTAGCGGGCAGCAACTGTGTGTTTGTGTGGTTAGCCGGTTGGAGTCAGGTGCTAAAACATAGCAGTGGCCAAATGTTAGTCCTCCAGAGTAAAGCACACTGTCCCAATGAATACAGCCTTGCAGTGTATAACTGTAAACCATTAAAATACTCCACAAACTGTGGAAGGAACTAGTCATCTTACTGCGTCTACTTACATTGCCATTTTTACGTATGAATCATCTGAGCTTCGGAAAACAGAATGCTGTGTGGTGAGAAGTCAGAGATCCCTTGTGAAAAAGAAGTGCATTTAACTGAAATGAATGTAGGATAGCTACTGTACACTGAAATTATATTCATAAGAAAATGTAGTATTTTAAGATACTAAAGAACATTTAATATTTGATAATGATACATTTAAAGTTCATATTTTTTAAAGATACTAAATTGCAATTGCATAGTTTCAAATGTGGAATTTTAAAAGAACAAACAACAAAAAAACAAAAGCAAATATAAAATTACATATAAGTTTTTTTGTATACTTTGTATACTTGTATATGTATTGTTATACCATACATGTTTAAAAGACAATCAAAGTAATTATAAAATTAGGTGATATTTAGAAGATAATTAAAAAAAGAATAATTATAAGATTAGGGATATGTAAAACACGTTCAGTGCTGTCACGTCATCATTATCCAGTGGTTTCCTCAGCTGAAATCATCATAGCATTAGCTGTACAAAATGATTTTAAGATGTAATTCAGAAAAGATCAATCAAAACCAATGAAAAATCCTCAGGCTTTTAGTTTGGTTGGTTCTGAGTGATAAATGTTCCTTAAGAAGCAGAAGAACAGCGGAAGCAGCTGTAAGAACACACCCATCCCAGTGCTGACCCAATGCAGCGCTCTGCCTTTCTGCTATAGGCAGGTTATAAGAGTCTGTCTCAGGAAGTAGGAGGAAACAGGTCGAGCCTGGCTTCCCGTGTCCTAGTGCTGTTCCCTCCAGACCTGTCTTATCCAAGCATCCCTGCATTTTCCCATGAGAACTAGCCCAGTGCACACAGACGTGGTCCCCTACCCATATCTACCCTCTTTTGGCATAGTTTTCCTGTGAACTTGCTCCCAGTGCTTTCCTTCCTCTACAGATTGTTCTGTGACGCACACAACTGCTTTCCTGTCAGGAAAAGTCATGCAACCCACCTTCTAGCATATATTCCTTTTTTTCTTTATTTTCCATTGTATCACATGTATATTTGTTTTTCAAAATAAAGAATATAAAGAAAGCTACGAGACATCTGTATGCTAGCATGCACTTAAAAGTTGACAGCTTTTTACGCTTTGAAACAGTCTCTTCCTTTCTCTTTCAGGAAATCAGAACAAAAATAGCAATGACACCCTTGCGCTTATGAATATCACATGATTTCCAGACTTAGAATGTCCCTCTCGCTAATACCACTTACAGTGACTAGCCATAGAAAGTAGCAAATGATTCATGGGTGTGGTGTAAACTAAAGGATTTGGATGCTTTTGATTTGATTTGATTATAAAAATAATTTGTTGTTTGCTAAGGGATAGTTTTCAAAAAGCTACAGACCTTAAAATTACCTCAAATTGCGTGGCTCATTGACATTAGCAACCAACTATAATGTAAAGGTGGTATGGGCAAGCACCATTCACATATTGACTCCTAAGTTAATTAGTAAACCTTTAACTTCAAAGCTATACAAATTCTTTTCTACTCTGACATCAGCAAAATCTCTCACGGAAACTGTCATCCTCACTTTTGCGCAGTATTCTTACAAATTACATTTTACCGGGCTGCTGTGGAGTGCCAACAAAAACAGTTTACTGGAAATTGGCAGTAGTTTGATGCAGTTACAGTATATTCAGTTAGTATTGATGGTAGTGCTGTTTTAGGTAATCGTTATGTCTGATAGCACACAGACCTTGGCCCGTCACATTTCTTTGTCAGTTATTGTTGACATTATTGACGTAACAGCAGCAAAAGCAAATGGAAAAGCTATTTCCTGTATTGCCTAGTGTTGTATTATGCTATGATTTCTCCTGTGAAAAAGACATAGAGAAGAGTACTTTTTACAGAAATAAATATACTTTAGAACAAATAAAAAAGAACAGAATGCAATGTTTTTGGACACTTGAATGCTAGTTATTTACATTTAAATGAAAATGTATTATAGTTTACATTTAAATGAAATTAGCAGAACCTTAGAGTGCTTTTTTGGCCATTTGAGTTCATCTTCATATAACTGTGTATAAGCATAAGCTTAATCTTAACACTAATCATTTACAGTAATAAGTACATGTAGTTAATCAATATTACTCACTTTAAGAAATACGTACACTAACACTGTGACACCTTAAATTTAAGTGTATAATATACAATATACCGTGTACAGTAAGTACACTATACATTGAGTACAATTAAGCACACTTTTTCACTCTGTGAAACAGTCCTAGCTTTCAGACAAATTATCTTGGAATCAAAGAAAGAGTGTGTGTGTGTGTGTTCTATGTGTGCAGGGGCAACTCCACACTTCCTGTCTGTTACTTTGATCCAACCTATTACTTTTATTAAGCGATCGCACCCTAACACCTGGACCCAACAATGGTTTCTCTCTCTCCCGTCTCCTGTGTGTTGTCTTTGGTGTGGTAGTTTGTCTTAAACGTGGTGTGCTGGTAGTTATGGCATGCTGGGTCAAACAAGAGGCCCATACACGATGGTCTTCCAGGCGGCCAGCTGCCTCCACCACCCAAAACCACCCCTCCCAAAACCGCTTGAGTTGTTCTTTATAAAAATACATACTTTTATAATGCCCTCATTCTTCGAGCCATGAAGACATAATCACTGTTTGCTGGGTGTAATGTGTTTGTAGATGTGCACGTGTTTTATATCAGGCACCAGAACTGTGATCTCTCATTCGTTTGGAGCAGCAAGACTGCATTCAGAGTTTGTCTTAGGCTGTTAAAGTACGCTTATGTGAATGCGCACCTGGTAGCGTTTAAACTGAAAACAATAAATCAATAAAACCGTCCTGCTTTAACTGGTAACTCTACTTTTATTGTTTCTAAATTAAATGTGAATGGAACATGTAAAATTCTAGAGGCTTGCTCCCAAAGTCAAATATCCCACTCTATCTCTGTGATATTCTACAGTAGATATGGCTTGTGTCCTTCTCGCAGTGTAGCCCTAAGGTATGTTTTTACCTGTTTTATTGTATACCACATGAAAATTGCAAGTTGGATGACTTTAAAAACTTATATCAAAATAGTAATTTGATTTGAAGTATCATTGCCTTTATCAACACTCCCAAAGCTTGTGCAGTACTATATCACTTCCTCAGTTCACTTCCCCCACTTCATTTAGAAACATGAGGCAGTTTTGATTTATATGGTGTTTAATGCTTAATAATTGCACAGTTTTAATAATGCAGTGTTACATATATGATCGCTTGTTTCTGCTTTTTCTTCGCCTTGTTTTGATCCAGGGAATCAACGCAAAGCTGTAGAATTCCATCAATTGCACGATAGCGGTGTCTCATAAATTACATAAAATTCTGTCAGTGGCGTGAAAAGATTGGGCTACATCTACATTAATCTAGATAAATTTGAAAACCGCATTTTTGCTTCAAAAAGCTCTCAGTCCACACAATTTATTTAAGCATTTTGTAAAACTTGCCAAATTCACCTTGGTGTGCATGTATAAAACCAAATAGTCACTGGGATAATACAGGCATACATTTTCTGTCAATTCACTGATGTATCCAGGTCTCACTTTACTCACGATTATATGTTGGATCAAAAATGCAACTGCTCTCATGTTTTGCTATAGCAATTGCAAGTAGATTTTTTGTCATCTTTGCAAGAATGAAATATGAATTGTGCAGAGTAACATATTTTAGGAAAGGTGCGAAAGTGAATAGCACAAAATACTGGTATAAAACCAAAAATGTATGTGTCAAATGACTTTGTGCCAAATGCTTTCAAATACCTCCGTTTCTACCATCCACACTAAATTGTGGAAACGGCACCTTCAGATTTATCCAATATGGAGAGTTTTTATAAAGTTTTGTTTTTATCGAAAACACTTTTTAACTGTGGACAGAAGGCCAAAAAAGATGTGGGTCACACTTTATATTAGGTGGTCTTAACTAAATTACTATGCACTTGAGTTACTTTAAAACTGTAAAAATGTAATTACGGAAATCAATTACGCTTGTAATTAGCTATAGGTATTTTTAAAAACATATGTACAATGTAAAACCATGTATGTACACAGTAAGTGCATTGTACTGATTAATTTCAAAGTAAGTACATAGTAGTTAAGGCAGTTTGATGCATTTTCAAACAAAAACATTAGGCCTTAACATCTGTGGAATATTTTCTTACAATAATCAAAATGCATCATAAAAGCAGCCTACTGTATAAGACTGGTGAGAAATATTCTGAATTCAAACAACATTACAACTAAGAATGAAAAGTGACAGACATATGCCACAATTTCAGTTCCTGAAAGGTCTGTGACGCTCAGTGTCAAGAGCAGATGGAAAATACCTATACATAACAAAACACACACACATCCTTCAACAAGTGCCTTTGACTTATCACACCACAGATCTTGGCTCAGTCTGTTGAATTCTAGAAAAGTTTGGCACTGCACTCCAGTCTACTGTCTTGTGCTTCTTTTGGGATGAGTGAATTGTGCGGGTCGAGGGTGACTGATCTCACTCCTTGGGGCAGCAGATGGCCAGTGAGACACACAAAGAAGCTCACAATGTGAGCGACTGCCAATTCAGATCATCTTTTCTGAATGGGACGGGACACACATCCCACAATGCCCTGGTTCAGCCCTCTACAGCCCGCTGTCTGGAACCGACAAAGCTCATTGGCCGCTCCTGTGTTCCGTCTCTTACAAAGCCGCAGTGTTGGAAGCATAGCATCACACCGCCTGCTGGTACTTTTCATAATGAAGCAGCCGTCCGCCATCCTTCATTGAAGCTTGGTCGTGTGAAAGAAGATGGTGTTGGCGGCATTCACTGCTCACTCCAGGGTTAGAGGTCATGGTTAGGGTGGTGTGTTTTTAGCCCTGCCCAACCCCCCCTTACGCATATCCTCTTGAGCTGCTCTGGCAAGATGGTTATTCTACCTCTGAACCCCAAAGTCCCTTCTCACCCCTAAATCTCAGTAAAGTTCACAGGATATGCGAATTCCCAAGCAGCCAGGAGCATTTCATCCTGTTGCTAATAAAATTCTCATTACGGATCTTTTCCAAATTCTCTTTTGGCTATAAGACCAAACAATGCTAGCCCAGACACATTCAAAAGATTTTGTGTACTATCCAAATACATTGCTCGGAAAGATTGAGTTACCTAACCATTATGGTTCAGACAAAAAAATAAAGAAAATTGTAAAGAATTTCCTAGTCTGAAAATAAACAGTGAGGTTGCATGAAGCCTGTCCTTGTAAGAGCTTGCGGTGCTACGTCATGGAATGTGGCAGCAGGACAGAAGCGTGAGGTCTGTTTAGATTTGGGGTTGGGGGTTGGAGTGGGGCTTCCCACTGCAGACTGCACACACAAGAGCCGACTGTGTGTTACTGACACATGCCCCTCCCTTCCTGTGTTTCTCCACAGATGAGCGATGGAGAGAGAGAGAGAGGAACAGCTGTGGTAGCGAGACAGTGAAGGGAGGAGGATCTCAGTGAGAGTCAGATGCTGCACCAGGCAGGAGCAGACAGAACCGTAGACAACGTTGGGAAAAGAGGATGACCATTACAAAGGAATACGAAATATGAAGGAATATCTTTGTGTGATCTTACAACTGGCTTAATAACAGGTAAAAAGAAACTCTATCACTATGTATTACTAAAGTGTGTAAGTGCGTGGATGGGTGGTTAAGTAAATAGTTGAATGGATGCATAGAAAGTGAGATGGATGTCTACAATATATGCATGGGATTACCTTGATGTTTCTTAATCATTTTCCTCACAGATCAGAATGGGAAATACAGATAGTCAGTACATCATCCCTGGTAAGGGAAAGTCTAGCTCCCTGAAGCTGCACACTTCTAAAGATGAGGCGCTCTCTCCGCACTCTTGGTGGAGGAGCTCCCAGAGCACCTCTGGATACAAGGCCAAAAATGTTTTGTCACCACACAAGAACAGCCAACCTTACATCTCCCGCCATTATGACTGCATTAAGGGGGGATCTAGTGACAAAGTACATTCAGAAAGCCACAGAGACTATGACAACCTTTTATTCCAGGGAAATGGATTCTTCGTAGGCTACAGACAACAGACTGGAGGCCTCCAGGCCCCAATGAGGAGCAACGGTTCTGAACTTAAAGACAGTAAAAGCAGTCCCAAAGTTCTTTTTCGTGAGGATGGAAGTCTGAGGGTTGAATTTACCAATGCACGGAGGGAGCCTGATGTTGATCTGTCATTGGGCAGTCTCAGTGGACCTGTTGATGCTATCCAAAGGGCCAGTAATGGAAGCTCTCTTAGCTCTGAGGGTTCATGGTATGACTCACCATGGGGGAATGGGACAGAAGATCTGTGTGATAACGTCTTCAGCACCGGCCAACCTTCGGACAACAGTAGTGGATATACCACACTCTCATCAACACGTACTGTGGACTTTGGATGTTTTAATGGTTACAATACAGAGCAATCTGAGAACCGTATAGGTAACCTCACCTGCCAACCCACAGTTCACAGCAGTCAGTATGAAAGCAGCGATTGCAATAGTAATGGGTGCAGTGCTAACCGCGCTGAGGAGGACAGTGGCATTGGAGACTCTGTGCTACTTCATTTGGAACATAATGGACTATCTGACCTTTACACAAACCCCAAAATGACTGTGCCATTCCCTACAGTGGGCATCCTTGCTTCAGATCAGCTTGAGGACGCTCCTCACCGTCAAGCCTCACTGACCTCTTCCCTGGATGTGAATTCCCAGGATGAAAGTCAGAAAACCCAGAATTACACCTCACAAACCTTGCCATGCAGAAAAGCAGTTCCCGATGGGAACTCAAGGAAGGACTCGCTGAAGAGTCGCATCCGCCGCCTCAGTGATTGGACGGGAAGTCTGAGCAGGAAGAAGCGAAGGCTGCAGGTGAATATATATATATATATATATTTTTTTTTTTTGTGTGTGTGTGTATTGGGCATTGGTGTGAATCTATCAGCATATCAGGCCTTCCTGTTTAAATCCAAAATTATCATGCAGATGCTATCAGTATTAAAATTCCATTTCCCGTTCAGTGTTCTGAGTGTAAAATGATGTTTGGCTGAATTTCACGTGTTGAAAAAAGGTATGCTGCTTAGGTATATTTTGAAGCATGACAGATGGTTATGAGCTGGTCCTGAGCAGGAGATAGCTCCTTAGGATCAGCACATGACCATTTTTTTTACAGGGTTCAGGGCTGTAAAACATTCTTAGATGACATGTGTGAAAAGCTTCACAGTATTGTGCCAACCTTGTAAAACATATGCATGCTAACATTTGCCATTGTCTACCCTTCTCATGTCTACCCAACCTCAGGAACCTAGTACTCTAGACTTTACAGAGGTTGCCAGCTGTGGAGCTGGGGTCACACTAGAGGAATCCAGACCATTTTGGAATCCAGTGTCCTCCGAGACACAGTTGGACTGCTCTAGTTCCTCAACGGGCCCATTTGGGCAGCAGAACCAAGGTGCGACCTTAAGGCAGAACATCTATGAAAACTTTATGCAGGGCCTAGAGACTGGAAGCAGCAGTGGAACTGCTGATGGACTCCAGGTCTGGGAGGCTGAAGGAGAAAGCAGCAGTGGCTCAATGGGCTCCTTGGAGCAAATGGATTTCCTGTTTGAGAAGGAGCAAGGTGTTGTGCGGAGGGCTGGTTGGTTGGCTTTTAAGCCCCTCATTACCCTCCACAAGGACCGCAAACTGGAGCTTGTAGCAAGACGCAAGTGGAGGCAGTATTGGGTCACCCTCAAAGGTAAGATGGTAAAACGTGCAAAGCCAATAAAATTTTTCAGTCTTTAAAATTGAGCTGTAATGCATAATGTTTCTTCTTCATTACTAGAATCTCTTCCTCTGTTTTTCTGTCTCCTGTAGGCTGTACACTTTTGTTCAGTGAATCAAATGGAAAAACCTCCCCTGAGCAAGAATGCACACCTCGTTACGCAGTGCTTGCTGAAGACAGTATTGTGCAGGCAGTTCCTGAACATCCAAAGAAAGAGCATGTCTTCTGCCTCAGCAATGCCTACGGAGATGTCTATCTCTTTCAGGCATGTGGCCTTTATCATAATATATAATACAAAGTACAGGATTTCCACACTCTTGGCTACAAGTTGTCTCTTTTCTCTTACCTCTTACTTGCAGGCTGCAAACCAAACAGACCTTGAGAACTGGGTGACGGCCATCCATTCTGCCAGCGCTTCACATTTAGCTAAGCGTCAGGGGAAGGAGGACACTCTGCGTTTGCTAAAGAGCCAGAGCAGAGCTCTCCTGCAGAAGATCGACATGGATGGCAAAATGAAGAAGATGGCAGAGCTGCAGCTGTCCGTCATCAGTGACCAGAAGAACAGGAAGGCTATTGAGAGCCAGGTGAGGAACAAAACGGATGTGTGTGTGGATGTTTATACATATGTGTGTGGTGTGTTTTGAAAGATTAAAGACCAGGTATTTGAGTGGTTTGCTAAATTGGGCAATTATGGCATTATTGGTGTTTGAACAGAAACTACACCATAGTGCCTTTAGAGCATCCAATTATATAGTACATGTATTCAGACTTGACCCCCCATATCCTTTTGATTCACATTATCTACATTTTATCAAAATGGTTAGGTTTTCTAAAGATAATTTGATGGGTCTGGGTGCTTCCCCATGCGCAAGTCAGTGGCAAAGTTTTGGGCTGTTGTTACTATATCTTTCTCTTCTTCATCTCTAACCCACAGATCCTGCAATGGGAGCAGAACCTGGAAAAGTTTAACCTAGAGCTCTTCCGCATGCGCTGTTACCTGGCTAGCCTGCAGGGCACAGAGCCGCCCAATCCAAAAAGCTTGCTGGCCACTGCTGGACGGCCATCTAAAATGGCTTTAGGTCGTCTGGGAATTTTTTCTGTC
Source organism: Enteromius fasciolatus (assembly GCA_032361145.1). Lineage (NCBI taxonomy): Eukaryota > Metazoa > Chordata > Actinopteri > Cypriniformes > Cyprinidae > Enteromius > Enteromius fasciolatus. Next base: position 620,158 of record JAUMHR010000030.1, read on the forward strand.
TCGTCCTTTCATGCGCTGGTGAGGATCTTTCACATGCTCTGAGGGAATTTTGTAAGATACCAAAAAAAGGACCTCATTAAAATAATCTACCCTTGAGACACACTGGAAAATTTAATTTAAGATGATGCAGCATTAAGATGAAAAATAATTAAAATGAGCTTGTGTTTGTGCAGATATGCACTCGTGATGAGGCTACCCTGAAGAGACGATCTCGCTCTCATCTTCGAGGTATGCGGAACAAACAAGGACTACTCTTTTCTTCACAGAAGGGATTAGACAGTCTGACCAAACGCAACCGGGAGAAGAGACAGTCATTGTCCCAGGTAAGAGTTATTGCATGATATGCTCCTATGCCACAAAGACATAAACTAATTTGTAAACTGTATAGATCTAATCTAAAGGGCATCACAGGTGCTTTGATATTGCATAACACTAAACAATAATGTTATGTAGTAGGAAAAAAATATACACAGGCATTGGACAGATTGCAATTTGGGGTAATTTGGGGGAAAATTTTGGGTAATTTTGGCAAATCACCAAATGATTTCCAGATCATTTATTTATTTTGACTATTTATCAGTCACATCAATTATTAAAACATGGGAACTGCATTTTAACAATAATTGCCAAATGCTATGTATAATGATATACAATTTTTTTTTTTACAAATTAAGTCAAGAGTCAACTGAAGGAAAATCAACAGCCTGTATCGTCATAAAAGAATACTATGTACTTGTATATTCATAAATATCCATATTTTACTGGGGAAAAGTATTTCAAATAATTTTAAAATTTTCTGTTATTTTATTTTATATTTAATGCTAAACTGTAGGCTGTGAATGTGTGAAACAATCTCATTTCCATACCACAGAAATTACGTATCTATTCTAGAATCTTAAAATGTTTTGGAAAAGTCATGAAAATTTCAATATCCAATATAAATCTTTGTGAATGCAACCTAAATAAAAGTATTATTTAATTATTCATTTATCCAGTAATCAGAAACAGTCAAAAAATCATGGAAATTCTTTGGCTAGACAGTTATATATTCTGTGTACTGCCAAACCCTAACAGTAAAGAATACACTTACAAATACAAAAATACAAAAATAAAACTAAAAGGAGCAGTTTCCCTTTAATTAGTGTTAATCCTAATTGAAATAAATAAGTACATACTTAAAGAGCTTTTATTTCGGATTACCGGCCAGTGTTTATGACTGCAGTACTGAATAGTCATTAAAGACACAGGCCTGTTTTACTCATTTAGTCTCACAGTAGTGTGTTAATGCTGTCCACAGGTGTCAGGGTGGGAAACACCATCACACTCGCCGGATAAAACAAACAACCACTGACTCACTCATCAAAGCTTTCTCTGGAGGTCAAATGGCAGGAAAACACACAGCAGTCCTGTTCCTTTCTCTCGTCAAAGCGTTTGGGGGCTGTTTTGGAAACGCTGTTTCTGGATCAGTTCTTGTAATTAAGCCCAGATCAGCATTCCTTCTCTGAGGGGCTTTTGTGTTAACACAGAGCATGAGCTCTAAATCCACATGTATGATTATGCAGACGACCTCACGTGAGTTTGGAGCCAATCGCTCAGCGGTTCCAGCCTCATAATCATCCGTCCTTAAATGGACCAAATCTGGTCAAAACAGCCCCTAATAGTGCATGATTCCAAAGACGAGAATTACCACGAGCTGCATGCGGTTAATTGCTGCAAGCTGGAAGCAGTCTGAGAGGAGCTACAGCTTCTACTGCACAGATGTAGATTCTGATGCTGTGTGATTCAACAGGGTTACGGGGGGGCAGTGTGATTGTTTCCAGAGGGCTCAGTCAGAGTCAAGTCAGAGTTGCCGTCCCCAGATAAACTGCTCAGTTTTAGCATCGCTACTGTTCTGTTGATGTCCACCTCTGCTCTTTTCCTAAATAGTAGTCAGTGTTGGGTAGTGACTAGTTACATGCAGTGCAACACTGAATTTAATTACAAAATAAATGTAACTGTAATCAAACTGAAATTAAATGAGAGTTACTTTGGATAATGGTAAGGGTGTTACATCTGTACATTTTTAAGATTAACCGATAGATGCCTGTGTTTTCTGTCACAGCTACAGTATGGAAAGTTTTGATTTCAAAACAGTAGCTATTAAACTATTTCTTGTTATGGTTTTAAATCTGTAAATAACCTCAGAACGATCTCAAAGTAAAAAGAGGTGCTTAAGTTGGGTTTTGTGGAGGCCGTGCTTTAAAAATAAATTAATATCTTAATTCAAATGACGAAGGATTCGAAAAGCCTGACAGTAATCAGTGTTGAGTAGATGTTTGAAAATGATTATCAGAAATGTAATCTAAAAGTAATTAAATGTAATCCGTTGCATTACTTTAATGAAGCAATTCAAATGAATATGTATGAAAATGTACAGTTTTCTCAATATTTCCTCGTTTCACTGCTGAAAAACACCAAACCAAAACAGCTAAAACCAGCCTAAGATGGTTAGCTGGTCTTATACTGTAGCTGGTTTAGGTTGGAAGATGCTGGTTTTATCTGGTCTCCCAGCATAGCCAAGCTAGCTTTCAGCTGGTTTTAGTTGGTTAATAAATAACCAGATAAATAATTGGTTAAAACCCATCTTATGTATTTCACGAAGACCAGCTAAAACCAGCCAACCAGCTTATGCTGATTTTAGCTGTATCTTTCAACAGGCTTTGTTGTGATGTTGGCTTAACAACATGATAAAATCATATACTATAGTAACCGTAGGTTGAGCTTCTTGTGGGCTGCACATGAGTAGCACTATTAGTGACAATGGTATAGAATATGTATTGTATATATGGCATTATTGCTCATAAAGAAGTTCTGTCAGTTATGAGGTTTAATTTACTGTAAGAAAGAAAACTGCCTGCCTACAGTTTAGTGAGGAGTCACTGCAGGAACAAAGTTTGTCAGTTTTTGGTGTTTTTAATTGTAGAGTACACTCCATACCCTTGTCTGTTTGTATAGACTACATCCATATAAGTGTGTGTTCATGTGTTAGCAGGAGGACGTTTAGCGCACGGGTGTCTGGAGTGAGGGGAGGCTTGATCCATCTGTCTGCTTTTATAGACCTATAATTTTAGCATCTTCCAGACCTCTCATTATTTCCCAGCAAACCTCAGGGCTATTTCTGCTGTGATCTACAATCAGAATAGTATCAAAGCTGGCGCCTCAGATTGATGGTTTCTAATTTAGGCACATAGATAGAAACATGTTGCTTTTTTGAGACTGGATGCAGCTCTGCATTTCTTACGATGCATGTTTAATGTTTCTCTGTTTGTGTGTTTGATGCAGATATTTGAAGGATATTCCTCTGGATCATTTGGCCATCCATCCACTCAGAGCAGCTCAGAGGTAATTACACCGCAACGACATATCACAATGTAACAAAAACAAAATAAAGGTTTTGTGTATGTACTGTGTATATATATATATATATATATATATATATATACATATTTTTTTTTATAAAAAATGTATGAAATATAATTATATTTTATATAAATTATGCATCTATGATCATGTAAATATAAACATGTTTTCAAATTATATACTGTATGTGTGTGTTTATATATATGTAATATACGCATTTAATTAATATACGTAATATACACAAATATTTATTATGTAAACCAAAACCTCTATTTTGGATGCCATTAATCACAATTATTACACTTAAGTACACTTTTAAAAAAGTAGACATTGTAATAATGGGAAATTAAAATCATCATATATTAATATTTTGTTAATTCACATTTTTAAATGAATATTTTAGTTATTTTTCTAACTAGAAACAAACTGCAATAATTAATTGTGTCATTCCATACTAATTTGTCATCTTAAATTGCTTTTTAAATAACTGCTCTTTAATATATACAGCTTGACTGTTATAAATTCATCAGTAGATTATCCGTAGCTAGCTACCGTTTAAAAATAGCTTCCTAATGTCTGTTAAAGCATCTTCTATTGTTCAGCAGCTCTTGCGATGTTAAATCCCTGTATTGAGGATGCAGCTGAAGGACAATAGAATTGCACTGAAAGAGCCTTCCCCATTCTGGGTCTTTCTCCACCCCCTGATCTGTTTGCGCTGCATAATGTCAACATATCTGCAGGTTGTTGTGACAGCTGTGTGAGTTGAGTCAGTGAAAAGGGACGTGACCCCCTTTTCTCCCTCTCGCAGAATAAGGAGCGTGCTAAAGATCCATATTAGTGTTGCTGGCACCTGGCTTTGACCCAGCATGCTGGCCAAGACTGGGTGGTTTGACATCATTACAAAGTGCACTTAAGTGTGTTAGTCATGAAAGTAATCTCCTAATCTCTTAATTACACTTAATTAATGAATATTACATTAGTTTCAAGTACAGTTAAATGGATAGTTCTGGCCCTTGATTCTGATTGGTTGAGCCATGCTCGAAGCTGTTATAAAATACTCTACAGATATGCACCTTTGTTTATGTCTGTGTTGCTTAGCACCCACTGTGTCCCAACTCTAACTGTTATTTGCTTTGTTTATTTTGTGAAACCTTACTGCATATATGGAATAGCATTTTATTATATACTTTATTTTCACAAGAAAAATCATAATGCACTTTCAAAGAAGATATACTCTAATGATATAATACTGTTATTGGTAAAATGCTATTTTGATAATATTTTGTCATATATTGGTAGAATTGATTGTTTCAGGTACTTCCCAAAACTAGGCTATATCCTATTTTTTTAGTGTCTTAATTGCATTGCATGTAGATTTAGATACTGAATGGAGCTGAAAATAAGATTTAAGACAAATTTGCAACACACTGCAATTTAAACATGTATCACTTCATAGTTGTGGGTTATATTTCATTGCTGGAAGCGAAAAAGGTGTTTAAAAGGAACATTTTATGTACGTGTAGCAGTAAAAAAATGTACAACATGAATGCACAGAGACTTTGTTTTACAATACTGAACTGTAGCCTACTTGAACTAAATCTAAACTAATTCTTTGGTCTTTTCTTCGTTTCTGTTCTTGCGTGTTGTTAGCAGAAGTTGGACGGCTTTGCCAAACTGCATGTAACAGCGCCACCTGAAGGTAACCCGTGGGACTGCAGTCTGGAAAGCCGTGTGTTTGTGCTCATGCCGGACACTCAGGTCGTCAGTGTGCCAGTTAAACAGGACTCTCTGGTTGCTGATGTTCTCTCACTGACCTGCAAGGTACTTCAGCAGTCACCTCTCACAGACCTACTGACCTGAACAAGAAACATAAAAAGTTCATGTATTTCTGTCTTTTGTGGTCTCGTGACAACGGACGACAGAAGAGTGCACAGTAGCTGGATGTTGTTACAGGATACATCTGTATGATCTGTACATCGTATTGATTTTCATATGATTTTTTTGTAGATAAAGCAGCTTGACCCAGCTCTGCACTGCCTGCACATGAGGAGACATTTGGGACAAGTTGTGGAAAGAAGCACTCCAGCACCCACAGACCTCCTAAAGGCTCTAGTAAGATAAAGTGTTTTTTTTTTATAAAGCAAATTGTTCAGTCTAAACTCTATTTAGATCAGTATTGCCTATACAATAACCATTTTAGCCAGTTTGATCTGTTAATCTACTAACATTGCTAACATATCTAGGTCTCAACTTGAATTACATTTTTTTTCATGTCAAAACCAGTTTTTCCTGTTATACACACTTATTTCACAAAACCATGCTTTATCTTAAACCGATAATGATGCTCTGCTCTTGTTTAACAGGTCTATGATGAACTGGAAGTTTGGCCTATCAATGTGTTGACCATTACCATGTCACGACCGGACACAACCAAAGACTTTGGTGAGTTACATTATACAGTAGCAGGATCAACAAGAAAAGAAAGTTCTCTGACAAGTCAATATTTGTTCACTTTCATTATTTACTGATCCTGACTGTTTTTCAGAGGAACAACAAAGTTGCACAGAATATAGTGTGTGTGTATATATATATATATATAAAACATATTTTTAAAAACTAATGTAATATCAATCAAAAAAGAGACTTAAGTGTACTTGTCATTAACTTAAGTGTACTTGTCATTAATTACATTAAAATGTCCCTAAAATTGAATGAATTCTGGCAGTGATTGATTGAATTTACGTCTCTTTGTAGGTTTCGCGGTAACAGGTCATGTGGATGGTGCCAGGAAAAGTCATGTGTATGTGAGTGAGGTAAATCCTGAAAGCCAGGCATCTACTGAAGGTAACATTTCAATATTTCTTATGCTTCGATCTGAAATGTTGTTATGATTGATTGAATGTGTTGGGATTTATTTGTATAAAGTGTGTTGATTTTGTAGGTCTGAAAGCTGGAGATGAGATCTTGACTCTCAATGGCGTGAGTGTGGCCTCTCTAGACCTCGGCCTCATGCAGAGCTTCTTCAGCCAACAAGAACTACATCTTGTCCTCAGACGCGAGGATAACAGCACAGATGACCAGAGCTCTTTCTGGCCAGACTGTGACCCCAGTGAACCTGATCAACCCCAACCTCCTCGGGCCAACATCATTCACTCGGAGCAGTGGCCCACAGGTAGAAAAACATAATACACTGCTCTACTATAACACTACCGTTCAAAAAACTTGGGGTCAGACAAGATTTTTTAACTTTCTTTTGTTTTATCATTTTTTTTGTTCAGAATTCTAAATTAAATATATATTTTTTAAATATAAGAATAATGTTACAAATTTGCATTATATTTTACATATATTTTGTTATTTTATTTTTTGTGTCATCAGGGCTGCGTATATTTGATTAAAAATGCATTAAAAACAATACTGCTATGAAATATTATTACAATTTAAAATAGATGTTTTCTGTTTTTATATATTTACACACAATCCTTCTAATAAGCCAAATGGTTCTTAAGAAACATTTATTATTATTACTATCTTATTTATTTACAGCCGAGGTGCTTTATATTTATATGGAAACCGTAATACATGTTTGCAACAATGTAAAAATCTTTTGACAATTTAAAAAATAAAAAAAATCCATACTGAAAAAAGTATTAATGGCATTATATTTTTACCATTATTTCGTCGCACATAAAATTGGCAGTTCCCTTTTCTGTATTAACTCTACATGACCTGCAGAGGGCAACACACTTTTTTTTTTGACTCTTCTTGGTGGTCTTATGCTTCTGCATACTAATTCCAGAGGTATCATCTGGCTATTTTTTATTTAACAAACATTAATCAACTTAAATCTATTTTATTTTATTTTGTAAATAGCATTTTGAATGTTTTCCCCATCAGTTTAAACGCACAGTAGTGAAGAAACTGCCTGCAGAGTTATGGAGGTCCGTGACTTCAGGCGGCCACTGGCTCTTTAGACATGCTGCAAACAATGAAACGACTCCCGCTGTTTTATGATGAGAACCAAACGACGGACAGCTTGTTTCACAGCATGACGCTGTCAAAATGCCCAGGAATAAACTATTATGCCACAGGGCCCTTTGCAGACAACCAGACCTGTAGAGGGGTTTGTAACATTATTTCTAACTGTAAACCTGTTACATATGAGGTTTTCCCATTTGATGCAATGCCAAGCTCTGTGGACCTGCATGCAGAGCTAGTGAGATCAGATCAATGGTGGTTAATAAAGGTCAAATGCTATAGCTAACCATTTCTGGAGAGAGAGCTAATGAGCCTCGAGTGTGTTTATATCGCTTTCTATGTCTTACTTTGGTAATCGGCCCATTTTTAAAATAACATCTGTTCCACCTTTTTCTCTCCCTCAGCTACGGCTCAGGAATTTCCCGAGGGCTCTATGGCGCCTGCTTTGGAGGAGCTGAACGATAAGGCCGAGCGGGGCGGGAAGGTAAGCCGAAGCTGTGCTGTCAGAGATTTAGGAGGTGTGAGCTGCTTGTGTTGAGAGATGGCTGGTGCAATCAGGATTACGCTGGGTGTTATGAGGTCGTGCTCCACAACTTCAGTCTTACCGTACACTCGCCAGCTGCAAACAATATTTGACTTGAATTGTGTTGGCAGGTTTAAAATTTAAAATGCATGTATGTAGGGATAGGCAGTATATATGTATTCAAGATTCTATATGATTTGCAGTATTCATCTTCACACACAGATTTTTGTTTGGGGTCAGCATATATTTTTTTTAATTTTTATGAATACTTTTACTTACCAAGGATGTATTAAAACTTTCACACGGTTAAAACATTCTATTAAAAAAACATCAACTTTATATTCATCAAAGAATACAAAAAATATGTATCACGATTTCTTCAAAAAAACATCATCATTAAAAAGAATAAATGTTGATCAATAAATCAGCATATTGGGTAGTGAAGCATTTTCCTTTAATTATTTATGTATTTCGTATCAGATAAATTTCGAAAAAAAGTTTCTTTTTATTAGTGATTTATATAATTCATATTTTTACAAAACATCCCCATCCCCAAAATTCACTCCCCTTACAACTGAGGGAGAAAAAAACAGCCATATTTTCTCGTTCCAGAGAAAACATTTGTACGTCAAATTACAAGAGCAAGTTACCTCAATGTTACATTATTTATTAAATAAGTTTTTTTTAATGGTATCGCTTGGCTCTGGCAGTCATACAAATGAAATTTGATTTAGCGTCATATTTACAAATATCATTTAAACACTATGGAAGCCCGTCTTGCATTAAACATTTTCAGTCTGGTTCGGTTATTTGGTCATAATGATATTTCATCCCACTGAAGTATCTAAAATATTTTACATTTTAATAATCGAAAAGCTTATAAACTTGTGAAATGTTGATTGAGGTTTTTCTCTTTGGTGTTTGCTATTTGTTAGTTTCAAAAAGTTTTCAGCTGGACGTCACCTCAGTGAACAGATTGTGTGATTGGTTAGTTACAGGTCAGCATGTGTTCATTTCGACTTAATCCAGGCTTATAGACACTGGAGAGAGAGATTAGCATGCACTTGCAGTAGACAGAGTGTTTTGGTGTCTGTAGTGTAGTGCGTGTACAGAGGAGAGGTCAGAGGTCATGTGTCGGGTGATGGGACAGAACAGTGCAGGAGAAGATGAATATGAATTCTGCGTGCTCTTCCTGCTGTCATCGCTCCGTCAGAGCCTCAAGGAGATGTTGGTGGGACTGCTGGATGACATGAGCACGTGCGGGAGCTCTGAGTGCGTCTCACTGGTACTGACACCATTTCTCAGGCTTTCTGTGCTGTGGTTATATAGTGATTGTTTACATGCATTATATGTTATTATAGCATTTATTAATATTATACATTATGTAAAATATCTCTAAAGCATGAGTCGAATGCAAGTAAGCCGTTTGTAGATCGCATGCATTTGGGGCAGGAACATCAGGTTTACTGTACAGTGGCAGGTCTTTTAAAAATGTATTCATACATTTTTATGTGTTTTTCATATATCATATTTCTTCAGATGTATATAATCAGAAAAGTAATTTCATAAAAAATGAATAAATGTAATGCATTATACAGTATATAAATATAATGTGTATTATACACATATAAAACTGAAACTGTACTTGTTAACAATTTGTAACTAAATTTTAGTATAAAAATATACTGTATATATATATATATATATATTTTTTTTTTTCAACAAGAAATAAAGTAGTTACACATCCACTTACCTCATTACATTTTTTGCCATGAATCACTGACCTCCTTTAAATGGCCTCCTAGAATGCAGAGTAGTTATTACAAGTTATGATAGTGTTACCTCTTTGGTTATATAACTACTGGATATACACAGTGTCTATTTTTTGCTTTATCTCATGCTGTTGTGTTCTAGTGGTCTATAATTACTGTGGACAATGAAATGATCTTACTTGATAATGCATTGTGTGTCAAAATAGGAGATTTGTTCAAAAACGCACTTATCTATGACCTTCAAACACTCAGTTGCACTTCATTATGATTGTACAAACTATGATTGTACTGAGTTTTGAAAAGAATGATAATTTCATGTGGGTTTTATAGTGGGTATTTTTTCCATCCTCTTTGTGTTGAGAGCCGCTCCGCAGAGCAGCCCAGAGGGATTTATCAGTTTGTCAGCACTTTATTACCCTCTGACAGCACAGATTACGATGACAAATGGCTTAAATTTTCACCAGTGATGCTGTTTTTTATGCAGCCCGGTGAAAGCGCAGCACATGCGCTCTGGAGATAAAGCCTTTAGGAGAGTGTTTGCATTTTTGAGTCAAGCTTTAAGTCAATATTTCTTGCCAGAGTCTGTTTGTAGTGATTTGGTTGTTTTATCCAAAGGCACTGGATTGTAATGATTGAGAAGCTGGTCATTGATACAGCATTCAGTCAGTGGATGTGGGTGAGAGCAGCATTCATAAACACAGGCAATGCATTGAAATCCCAATGATTCCAATCGAGTTTGATTCATTTGATCCATTTACTTGTCCGTCTGTGTTGTTTTTTTTATATTCAAAGACAAAAAATGTGCTACTTAACCATTGTTTGGTCAAGGAATTCCCTTGCCACCTGATTGGTACTGGTATTGCGGAGATAAATTCTGTAACAACCTCTAATTCTAGTTGGACTGGCCTGTGTGCCCCTATTTGATTCGGCAGTTGGTATAAAGTCTGTGAGTTTTGTGAATGAAACTTTTCAACGTGTAGATTTTAAATGAAGAAACAGTTGTGGCGAAGTTACTGTAAATGGCAGTGACGTTACGTCATGCAGCTATATCATAGTTTGTTTATAGCCTTGATAACTTGAAAAGATTATCTTGATGAACATGTTTAAGAATCATAAGCTTTTTTGGTCACTTATTTTCTGCAACAGTCCTGAAGTCGTGGACCAATCGCGGGAACCTGTTAGTGTTAGTTAAAAGTGTGTCATCTCTGCAGCACTCCTAAAAAACAGAGAACTACAAGACATTGATCTTCTGCTTTCATTTACGTTGTAGAACCCAGAGACGATGTGTAATCTCTACCAGACGTTCCCTGAAGGCCCTGTTCTCGTGCCGGAGGGCCACAGAAACCCTTACTCCACTGAAAACACCCTTGCCAGATCCTCTCCTCGTCACATGTCCGTCACGGAGCGCCTGCGCATGGTTGTTCAAGAGCTGGTGGAAACTGAGAAATCTTACGTCAAGGTACTTTACAAAACACAGCTGTGGTATTTTAAATATGCCTTCGTTGTTTGCATGGAGACATTAATTATTGTATAATGCCTTCTTTTTTATTATATTCACACTATTTCACTTGTGTCCTATTGTTCAGGACCTTGAATCTCTGTTTGAGATCTATCTGAAGCCTTTACAAAGAGAAACCTTCCTCAGTCATGATGAGGTATGTTTTCCGCTGTAAAATGATGTCCATATTGTCTGACTATCATTTTTGCACATGTCTATAATGGTGTTTTTTCTTTTTCCTGTAGATGGAGTCTCTGTTCGGCAGCCTGCCAGAGATGCTGGATTTTCAGAGAGTTTTCCTACAAACCCTAGAAGAGAGGACAACTTCCTCACCGGAGTACCACGCACTAGAGACTCCAGAGAAACTCAAGGTAAAATATGGGGGTGAAATTAGTTTTTGTTATTGTTACCTAAAACAGTTAAAAACATTATAAATAATAATAATAAATAAATAATAAATATTTTAAAATAATAATAATAACCAAAACTAAATATATACTGTAATTATAATATAAATACTTAGTTTTGAAACATTTTAAATCTGAAATAAGTTATTTAAATTATTAGCTGAAGTTAAAATTTGTTTAAAAAAGTTAAACTGTAATAGTATATAAATACTACTGAAATAACACTGAGACAAAGGTTTTCACTCATGGTGTCTTGGATATAACATCACAGCATCTGACCCCTGTACAGACATCATGCTTGAATTAGACCGCCGATTTGTTTTCCTTTTGATAAATGGTGTTTTTTCAGTCTGAGTCACATTCTGATCTCTTTCAATCTCACATTCAGAATCTCCTCTTCTCCCTCGGCGGATCGTTCTTATACTATGCAGATCACTTCAAGCTGTACAGTGGGTTCTGTGCCAATCACATTAAGGTGCAGAAAGTTCTGGAAAGAGGTAAAACATAAACATAAGCCTCATCTGACATGCCCCATGGCATATTTCAACTGGCACCTTGAGCCTGGTTTATATCATTCTTTGGTTTGTCTGATGGCAGCAAAAACAGACCGGGCATTCAAAGAGTTCCTGGAGGCGAGGAACCCCACCAAACAGCACTCATCCACCCTGGAGTCGTACCTCATTAAACCCGTGCAAAGAGTCCTGAAGTACCCACTGCTGCTGAGGGAGCTGGTGTCTCTCACCGACCCCGAGAGTGACGAGCACAGCCACCTCACAGGTGAGGGACCAAACCTGTCATCGTTCACTCATTTGACTTTCTTTTAAATTCAGTCAGCCTTTATTCCAGTAGTGATTCGATATGAATTCAGTGGGTCAGTTGACATAAACGGGCTCCTTTTTTTGGTGCAGAGGCATTAAAGGCTATGGAGAAGGTTGCCAGTCACATAAATGAGATGCAGAAGATCTACGAGGACTACGGCACAGTGTTCGACCAATTAGTAGCAGAGCAGAGTGGCCCTGAGAAGGAGGTGAATACAATTCTACAATTGCTTTTAAACGCCTTTCTGATTTCAATAACCTAAAAGTCTGTGTGCTGTGTGTCTCAGGTCACAGAGATCTCCATGGGAGAGTTCATCATTCACAGTTCAGCACTCTGGCAGAACCCTCTGCCCTCTTTGGGCCGCATGAGAAAAGACCCTGAACTCACCCTCTTCCGTAAGTCTGGTCTGATTTACCGTAACTTTAAAAACCTTGCTGTTCGTGCTGCGCAGGAGTCAGTGAACTAAGTGTAAGTGTTTTTATTCCTTCAGTCTTCAAGAGAGCACTCATTTTGGTGTATCGGGAAAGCAAGTTGAAGAAAAGGATGGTGAGTCGTGGAACGTAGCACGTGGTGCATTTAATTGGTCTCAGTTGATATACAGTAGTCAACATTTAAAGTGGATCAAAAAAGTTCAGTAAGTTGTCTTAAGACAAGAATACATTTTGGTTTTAGGTTTTAAGATAAAATTGATGAAAGGTTTTAATACACTTCACATGTTGCAGTGTATATGTTGACTACTGTGTATATATACATATAAAGGTTTGAGGTTGTGATTAATAGTGTTTTTTGGTTACATTAAATTAGCAGTTTTATACTGACAGCTAACAGACATTTCTATGTTTTTCCAACTAGACTTCTTCACGGCTTGGAGATCTGGATCCTTTTAAATTCCGCTGGCTCATTCCTGTTTCATCCCTCCAGGTCCGACCTGGAAATTCAGCAGGTATGTGTAATAACCTTTCTGTGTTAACTAAGAGATGGGTTTGATGTGGATTAAACTCGGTTTCTGTCAGAGTGGACACAGAACAAGAGAAATATGGTATTCAAATGGAGGATTTTAAGAACCACGCCTTGGACATGTCACATCAGAGCTCATCATAAAAAATAAATAAATATCTATATATATAAATATATATTTATATCATAGAATTAAAAACCAGTGCTTAAACTCTCTACTCTTGCCTTTCAGGGTCAGAACACAACCCTTGTGTTTGGGAAGTTGTTCACACCAAGTCTGAAGTGGAGGGACGACCAGAAATGTCCTTTCAGCTCTGTAGCAGGTAATATTGAGAGTACTAGCCATTCAGCATTACAGTATAATTGAGAGCTATCATTTATTAGACATTTAATTTAAATTAACTTAAAACAACCTTCATATAAACCCATTATAATAAATGTCATTTACCTGTGCTCTTTAGCAAGTAGGAAATAAAGAGAAATTGAATAAAGTTTGTCAAACACTAAATTCTAAAATTTTTAACTGGAAAAATCAATCACCCGCATTAATGCAATAATTTTGACAGCACTGATTGAAAGACAACAACCTCATCCTATGCGTTGGCTCACGGCGCCTCCTTAGCAGATATCTGTAGGGCTGTGGGCTTTTTTTTAAGGAGTCATAATACAGAGTAATTATCCTAATTAGGTACTTAGTAGTAGCTGTTTTACTTACATGAAATAAA
>JAUMHR010000030.1:634335-646654 GCA_032361145.1 Enteromius fasciolatus
CTCTCAAGATGGACACCAGTAATATTTTTTTATTATTATTGTTTTCTAAAGCACAAATATTAAAATGATCTACATTTAATTATTATTATATTATAGTTAATTTATTATTTTTATATACAATATCTATATATATCCTACAGTACATTTGAATCTATATATATATATATATATATATAGGGTAATACTACTACTAATAATAATAATATTATATATATATATATATATATAATTTATATCTCTGTATGTATTACACACACTCAAACACTCACACACACAGACATATATTTACATACTGAAAAACTCCAATGTACTGCAAAATTGTCCAAAATCTGAACTTGTGAAACACAATATATCATTAACATTAAATAATTTAGATAGGCAGGACTGGTTCTAGGCAGAGACCTTCCGTTCTTGTGTGAATAAATATGTGCGCTTCTTTTACAAGCACATAATTAGCTCCTCATATTCAAGCGACTTTTATATCTGTCTGTTTTATGGCAAGACATCTTGAGAAGTGTCTGCTCAGCACTGAGCTTGTTACATGGTAAGTGAAGACAGATACTTTCACTCAAATGCTCCAGCAGGATCCCATACGCTTCAGGTTGTGCTGCGTTTCTGTTCACATTTAAACCCTCTAGACTGTCAAATAAATCGAATAAGCCTCTTTGTCTTTGGTTAACACCATCCATAAAATTCAAAGCTGCCAAACCCTCCACATTTTTTCCACATTTTGCAAAATTAAGTCTATATAGCCACCACCTTGATACTACTGTGAGCCACCTTAAGTGAAATGCAGCACACAAATCAGTGCAGTCAAGTTTTCCAAAACAGGAAGACAGAAGCTGGAAGACCTCATGTGGCATAAATTCCCCATTCTAAACGTGAGCAGATCACTCAGTTAGAACAGACGGAGTAAAAACAGGCTATGGTGGAGAATCTGGGCTGTCTGGAGTTTGACCTCTTGTGTCTCAAGTGCATGCTGGGGAATCAATGGGAGGGTCTGGAGGGCCCAGAGGTCATTGTGAGCGTGTCTGTAGGATGCGTTTCCATTGTGTGCGCTGACGGGAGTTCTTTATAACGCAGTCACCTGTGTTTGGGCAGGTGGCTGGAGAAGAGCTCACATCTTCCCGCATGAGGGTCCTCTTTGTGCCTCGGCTTAAAGGACTCTGCCTCATTAAAGAGCTTTTAAGAGGTTAAGAAAAATAGACTTTTCTGTGGTTTGATAAAGAGGCACTAGAGGGTGAAGGTGAGAGAGGAAACGCTTTAGATTCAGTAACGTTGGCTGTTTTCACTCATTTTTACTCAGCTGATATTTGTTTGTCATTAAAGTTGCTGTTTTTAGAGCAACATTTGATCTAGTTTCAAACAACAAAATTCATAAGACATTGTCTATAACAATGCACTATTAAAAATGTTTATAGAAAAAAACTGTTCAAATACTAAAACTGTTAATTGGTTAGCTATACATTGCAAAAACTATAAATGGTTTAGAATTGTTAATTTTTCTGTATAATACTGTATGGTTTTATAAAAATGTTTTGTGTTACATTTTATTTGTATAACGTTAATTCAATTGTGCTACATTTTTACAATATTTTAGTATCTTGTTACTCTGATGATTTTGTGGTTGTATGACATATGACTTTATATGTGTGTGTGTCAGTGTGTGCTTGTTTATTATGCTACATTGTGGAGAACAAAAGTCCCCACAAGAATAATAAAACCTGAAATTTTTGACACTGTACAAAGCAAAGAAAAGATTAAGCATAGTAAATTATGTTTATTTGAAAGTGTAATGCAAACAGGTGTCTTTTGTAAGGTGTAGGTTAAGGGAATAGAAAATATTATTTACTCATCAAGTCTATGGAAAATCCCCACAGTTCACAAAAACAAATGTGTGTGTGTGTTTTTATGGTTTACAGGGACAAAAAATGTATGACATGAGTATGACAGCGCTATTACAATTTGAAGGTGGTTTATAAGGACATTGCATATATCCCCATAATTTAAAACACTTTAAAAAAACATACTAAATGGTGCTATTTATTTATTTATTTATTTTTTAAATTCTAAAAATGCACAAAGTTTCCTGTAAGGTGTAGGGCAATAGCAGTTTGTACAGTATATAAACCATTACGCCTATGGAGAGTCCATTAACCACAAATAAGAACATGTGTTTTTGTGTGTGTGTGTGTGCAAAAAGCAGTCAAAGTACTATTTCACCCCCAAAATGAAAATTTGAAAAATTTTGAAAAATAACCCTAATGTTATTACCCTTCAGGCTATCTAAGATGTTAATGAGTTATATATAAGTTATATAAAAGCATCAATTTGTCGTGTAATATTTTAAACATCACAATTATATTTTCATAATGAAATTCTCATGACCACATAGTGGCTTTTTTTTCTTGCCTTTGCTTTTTGGACTTTATATTTGCCATTAAAGAGTCAAATAGGAGAGGAGAGTTTGCTGTAATTTTTTTTAATGCACATATTTATTTGTTTATTTTAATTGCTAAAGTATAGGGTTTAGTCTGCAGTTAAATAACACTATATCATTTTACTAAGATGATGTGAAATGAGAAGGCAACAGCGGTATGTACTGTATGAATGTGATGCATAAAAATGATGTATTTTTATAATTACAATTTACATATTGTTTTATCCCTTAGCTGTCTTTGCTACTTAACACTACAGAACTTTGATTGTCAACAGCAGAAACACACAAAAGTGTGGCATCCTTTATTTCAAACTGATTTCTGGTGGTGAAACAGGAAATAGAATGACTTCGATAACAACATTGTCTGGATTTGTGCGTATATAATACATATAGTAATACATAATGTAGAGTAATGTTGCTTTCGAATGGAGTAAGAGGGCTAACTGCCAAAGTTATCCAGTCAGACCTCTACCCACTGATGAAGTCAAATATTAGCCAAAGAAAAACAAAAAACACTGGATTGCTTGTGTTGGTGATGTACAGTAAGTGCTGGAAGAATGACTGTTTAAGAAAGAGACTAAAGTGAAGCGTGTATTCTAGTTAACTAGATGAGCTGGTCAGGGTGATTAAATTTGATTACATGATCACAGTAATCCAAGTGTCAATCTGGAAACCGATGAACACACATGTGTGCTTTCTTGGCAAGAAAGAGCACCAGATAAACAAATTTCTGGTGTAACGCAAACGTGGCATTACACATGACACAGGGCCATCCGCCGTACTAATAATGTTCCAGCTTTCATCCGAGATGCATGGCTCTATTTATAAAAATCCTATTAATTAGCCATTATTTTAACATAGTCTTTGCATCGGGGTAATTTCCTGACACTCGAGGTCTCCTTCCTGTCACTCATTAGCCTTTATTATGTGGCGTCGTGTGTTTTTCTTTGCGAGCCCCTCATCCGCCGCAGCACGGTCGGCCGTGGACCACCAGCTGGAGGCACTTATGTCTCCACAGTTCAGATGCCTTGTGTCCATGGGAATCTGCATCATTAGCCCGATTCAACGAGATCATTTGCTCAGGTTGTTGGAATAATCCTAAAGAAGCACTCTGAAGCTCACATATAGGCCATGTAAACCCCCTTCTCGCTGTCTGGCATGAGATTTGTTTTGCTCTTCACAATTTGGCAGGATCTTCGCCCTCCAGGTAATGTTATGCTGCTGAAGTGTGATCAGTCAGGCAATTTGAAGAACTTTCATTGAGTGCAGAAGATTGGAGGAAGAGACAGGGGATAAACACGAGCACACCCACATGCGACGCACACACGACACCGACCAAACACAGCCGCTGAAATTTGCATGGTGCTCGGTAATACATTAGTGAACATCACTTGGCAATCTGTTCATTCCGGCTTAATTGGATTTTAATACCGCCTCTGATCTTGTTTTCTAATTAACGGCAGTGGCTGGCAACCAAGCAGAACCGTGCAGTGAACAACACCTTTGATCCCGGCCATATGGAGCTCCTCCAAGCATTCCTCGGATAGAGAAATCCGTCACCTCCATGCAGGGTGTAAAGGTATGGGGGCGAAACGGGGGGTGGGGGTGGTGGTTGGCGTGGCGCAGGCCGGCGCTCCGGGTGGCTTTCCTATTGATTAATTTTCCTCACGATCGGTTGTGATCACAGATAAATAAAACATGAGCTGGTGAACTGATGCAAATAAGCCCTTGCATGCTTTAGGGAAATGTCAATTGCTTTTCTAATCTGTTTATTTCTCCCCTCGTGGCCCCTCTCTCTCGCTCTCTCCTCTGTTTTTGATGAAGACCTGCTCAAATGTATTCCTTTTCTTCCTCTGGCATGTCTTGTGAAGTACATCCTGAACTGTTTTTGTTATTGAATGCCATTTGAAAAAGAAAAGATGCCCTTGTACAAGCAGTACACTGCACTGTGTGATCAATATACTTTATTTTCTCCTTCGGCATATCTTTTGAACATGTTTCTGCAAGATTTTACACATTCTAGGAACCAAAACAATGACTTTAAGGAATTACGTTAAAGGTACGTTTACATGAAAACTAAATACGCTGAAGTTTTTCCTTTTGGATGTACAGACAACAACATCAACAAAACACATGTAGACCCCAAAACACCATGTTGTATATATAAAAAAAAACAAGCAGCTTCCAAATGATTTGTTAAAAATTTGTCTTAACAGTCACAATTATTGTAAATCACCCACACACTTATACGTTTTGCCTGTCAAATCGAAATACATTTTCTGTAGGTAATTTAAAATAACGCACAGATCATTCATCCAGTCTCACCTACAGAAGC
This sequence comes from Enteromius fasciolatus, assembly GCA_032361145.1. Taxonomy (NCBI): domain Eukaryota; kingdom Metazoa; phylum Chordata; class Actinopteri; order Cypriniformes; family Cyprinidae; genus Enteromius; species Enteromius fasciolatus. The sequence goes on from JAUMHR010000030.1 coordinate 639,111, forward strand.
AGTGAGTATAATGTCGTTTAATGAATCTTTGCAAATCACCTTTCCTAACATTGTGCTAATTATCAAGTTTCACTATGAATACGGCTAAAAAAGATCCTCTGCGAGTGCCTCGGCATCAAGCATCACTGGTGTCCATCTCATTATTACAGTGTAGCTTACATAACAAAGTACAAATATAAATGCCTGAGATTCACTGGCGATACAATATTTAAAATGCATAGCACTCACAGCGTGAGACACTGGAAAACAGCAAAATGCAACAAACTGTATAATCCAGACTTATTGGAAATACACGCTTGTGGCAACATTTTTGTAACACTAAAATGATGTACCTTGCTGCATGTTTCCTGGCAGTTTCAATGTAAACATCCAATGAGTCGCACTAAAATGTGCATTTAATATGTGACCGTGGCCATGTTTTTATTATGTTGGCTTAACTAGGTATTGCAGCTATATAAAAATAAATACATATTGCAAGTGTTTTTGACCTTGCATACATGTTAGTTGGGGACTAACCTGTTATTGGGGACTCTCAAAACCAAATTATGAACCTTTTATAACCTTTTATTATTTTATTGGGTTAGAACTATTTTGTTAAATCACTTCACTGGACTCATACCGGAAAGCTTCACCTCAAAAGCACAATGCCATATTATGACCTAAAGATATAACAAACTGTTTAGAAAACCTATACAGTATGAAACTGTGTATGTGATGCTAATGCTCAAAAGTAAAACATATTAAAATTGTTTTGAAGACATAGCCTAACATTTTGCAAGACAATTGTGCAAAAATAAGCTTTCTTAAATGAAACTCTGGCCCTGTAAATCATAACTCTGTATGAAAAGGTGATCAGTTTACTGCATCTAGTTTTAACCATTTTTACACACAGAGCAGTTAAGGTTTTTTGTTGTTCTTTTAGTTTGTAAAAATGTAGGTGGAGGCACATATTTCCAATCAGCATGGGTAAAATAACTGTAGGACCATGACGGGTTCACTTCAGCGATACTGAAATGAAACGATTTTTTAACTATAAAACACAGCAGAATCATTAGACTCATCTTTGCATTGTTATGCACATGGCTATGAAGTACACTTGAACCATATAGAACAACCCATTAAATTATTGGCCAATATCTCGAACATTCAAATGTACATATAGAAAAGTGTTTCTGTTTTAATCTCTTTTTAAAAAAAAAAAAAACATTTATTTTAGTTGAGTCAAGTACAGCGAATGGCCTTGCCGAACGGTGAACTACGAAGTACATGCTGCTCTGTCAAGAGTTCCACTTAAGGAACTGCTATTGAAATTATGTGTTTGCCATTCAGAATGCAATCATTTAACTTAATGTGTAGTATCTTTAAGAGCAGTGCTCTTTGGCTAATATCCTTTTGTGATTTACCCCACAGTCCTGGTTTAATGACAACAGACTCTATTGTGCTGCTGCTAATGACTAAAAACTATTAGGGCTGAAGTGAACATAAGATAAAAGTATTCATCAAGGTCCAAGTCTAATTCCTGACCTCAAGCTTTAAATGTGTTTTCTGAGTGCTCAAGTATGGCTGTCAGTGATTACCTGTTGAGATCTGTGCATGATTAAATGTTTGACATAATAGTCAAAATAAGATAAAAGAATACTTGTATTTAGGTGTCACGTTGTCTTGTGTCATGTGCTGTCTTTGTTTTGGTTTGATTCTGCTTCACGTGTTTTGCACTGTTTGTAATTCTGCCCATCTGATTAGTGTTTAATTCCCTTCCAGCTGTGTCTCCAGGTGTTTTTTATTGTGTCTTGATTATGTTTTGTATTTAATCCATGCTCTGTGTAGTGTTGTATGTATGTGGAATGTCTTTTGTCAATTGTCAGCTTTCTTGATGTCTCGTTCTAACATTAAATATTATTTGTCTTTGAAAGTCTTCTTGCCTCTCTGCCCACTGAGAAGTGAGACGCTTCATTACAGAACAACCGACCCCGCTATACTGTAGGAGATGGCGTTTATGGAGGACCTTGTCACGCTGATTCACCAAGACCCACCATTTGAGGTCTATGCATTCGAGTTTTGTCTCTGTTCTCGGCGATGCTCTGGTCTCCTACGCCATTTGAGAGGTCCGCCCATCACCAGCCCAGCAACACGAACATCTTCGCAGATTTTGTTCAGCCTTCACGGCCAGAAGCTCCGTGACAGACTTTTACAGATCCTAATCCTCTGAGTGTGAATCCGGTTCCAGAATTTTGGCCGGGAGCGCTAAGCCAGACTAGTGTGGATTCTTATCTGCTCATCCCCACTCTAGAACTGCAGGCATGAACCGATCCAGTCACCCGCGGATTCTAGTCCACCTATTCCCAATCTGGTTCCTGAAGTTCGGCCAGGAGTGCCGATCCAGTCACCGGCATACTCCGGTCCACATTTTCCCACTCTGGATGTAGAGTTAATCCCCACGGTTCCCAATCCGCAACTGACAGGTCCCAGCCCCGAATCATGGAACGGGAAGCTGTGTGAGGGTTCAGTTTCCAAGTGGTGTCCAGTACGCAACTGTTGGGTCCCAGCCCCAAATCACAGCCAGGGAGTGGTGGCTTTGTCTTAGAGTCACGGCCACGAGTGCCATTGTCGGGTAGCAGCCCCGAATCTAGGCCAGAATGGTCCCCAAACCATCCCTTCTTGATAACAACCGATGACCCAGGGTCGGTACAGCCATCCACAAGAATTTTTTTTTTGGGGGGTTAGATGTACCTGGATCATGATGGGGAGGGGTGGGACGAGTATCAAACCGCCGTGGCCACCCGAAGGCCTCCTTGAGAGCCTCTCGGGCTCCCACCCACTTGCCCCCATGTTGTCCACGTGTCGGCGTGAGGACACGCTTTCCAGAGAAGGGCGCTTTGTCACATTGTCTTGTGTTATGTAATGTCTTTGTTTTGATTCTGTTTCACATGTTTTGCCCTGTAATTCCACCCATCTCATTAGTGTTTCATTCCTTTCCAACCGTGTCTCCAGGTGTTTTGTATTGTGTCTTGATTATGTTTTATATTTAAACCATGCTCTGTGTAGGGTTCAGTGTCAGTTGTTAATTGTATGTGGACTATGTTGCGCATTCCTCAGCATTATATGTTATTTTATATGTTATTCAATGAAATTCTGTCTCCTTACCTCTCTACCCGCTAAGAAACGAGACGTTTCATTACATTAGGTATGATTAATGTATATTTACATTACTGAATATATCTCATTGCACTGGACATTAATACTATGCTTGTAATTAGATTAAATTGCATTTTAAAATACTTAAATTGTAATCAGATCATATTTTATTTTTATCGGTCACATGTTTTTTATTGATTACATATTGTCCACTTAATAGCAATAATTTATTCAACTTATTTAAATCTTTTAAATTTGTCTTACTAACATAGCTGACTGCTTATGCAGTCAGAAATTCGAGTCATTAGTCAGATGGATAAAATGACACAGAAGTTTGAGAGGCCACACAACATTTGACTACTGTTATATGTATGGACGTTTGTTTTGCTGTCTTTCCCCATGTGTTCAGTGTTTTTCCCCTTGTGAGCTACATTAGTTCCATTTTAATAAGTCATAATGTTCAGGTGTGTCTTGTTATTTTGCTTAATTGTCTTCCCCAAACAAGTTGCTCTGTGTCCCTCGGTTTTCATCCGTTGTCGTTTATGTACAGTATACATGTGTGTAATGCTGTGTAACCCGTCTCCAGAGTATTTATTATTAAATTGTCATTTGTTGGATTTCTTCGTCTCTGTGTGTTGTGAACTACACAGACCCCTAAAAACTGCTGGATTTAAGTGCTTTCTAAGAAGAGTTTTAATTTCAACATTGTCAACTATTGATAAACATATACATTTTTATTTGAATTATCACTCAAATTTGATCTTGTATTACTTTGTCTTTGGAAGGTTTTTGTCTTTTAAACACAAAACAATGTACAGATTTGTACCCCTGAGATTTCAAAAATAAGTCTAAATAGACAAAAAATTGAATAATTAGGTATTATATTTGCATGTTCACATATTTTTGGTTAATGGACACATGACATGCAGATAAATAAATAATATTTGTTTATTTAATTTTGACATTTTTATGATTTAATTATTTGCTCTTTATTAAATTGACACACCCCTGCTGTTCCTTAATGAACCCCAGGTTGGAAACAATAATGAGGTAATGTAATATTTTGTTCACTTCATGTTCTTAATAACAATTAATGAAATTCATGTATATTGCATTGTTATATTGATACGGTACCATAATAAAATCAATGTGATAAACAGGTTAGGTCAAAAGTAATCTAAAAGTATTCAGCTTATATTACCTAAATTGTGTAATGTAATGTGTTACCCATGCATCATAATTGATGTATGTGAAAATGTTATTTAAAAAAAAGCAACAAACAAATAAATACATTTAAGATAAATAAATATTAAAATTATATGTACTTGGAACTAGACTAAATGAACTGTTCATTGAGGTCCATCAATGAATTACTCCTATAAATGAACACCCACAACCACCCAAAACACACACACACACACACACACACACATCCAGACTTGTGGTTGCTATCAGTGGTGCTTCTCTTATATAAGCGTAAACTCCAATATTTGTGGTTTTCCTGTCATAGTGAGACTTTTAAAAAAAAATAATCTGTGAATTGTCCCTGATCTTTGTAGTCCTGGATAAAGAGAATCTGTGCTAGAACTGTTTGTGTTGTTTTCTGGAAACTGTACATGGTGTGTATCCTTTGTACGCCACTGTCTGGGGGATTGGAGAGGCTCCACAACTGCTTTGTTCTTGTTTGAATGTAGTTTTGTTGTATCGTATTAAATTATTTATTAATACTTCTACTTGTAATTAAAATCGTCCACCCCAAACTGACACCAATGTCAGTGTCAGCATCAGGCTTCTAGGAGTACCAAGAAAGGGTACTTTTTTTTTTTTTTTTTTTTTCTCAGGGTCCTCTCAAATCTTAATTTTGGAATTCCAGAAACTTCATGTCGACCTCAAACATTTAAGCCTCTTTAAGTCTTTGATCATTTACCTGACCGTCCTTACAGTCAGATCAGCTGAATAAAGAGAAGCCTGAAAGGACACAGTAACCTAGCCTGTGTTAATGCCCAGTGGCAGAGACAATCAATTCAACTGTTGTTAAAATGTCCCAGCAATGTCAATCAGCGCGACTCCCTCCGGCAAAACAGCAGTTTAAAGTCAAAGAGATGCACATTTCTACCGGTGCAATAATTTCCAGACATGTCACTCAAGTTAGTGAAAACAACAAAGGTATGTAAAGGATCATGACATGCTGAATACAACTAGTCCATAATCAGAAACATAATGATGCTGTGTATGAGTGTACGATTCATCTCTCGTTTATTTTCTGTTCTATGATACATTCTTCTGCGGATTTGCATGGGTGCGTATATCATATCATAGAAAGACTGAAACAGAGGATGAGAAAACTATTTTTTTTTTTTTTTAAAGATGTATGTACTGGAGTTTGACATACATTGAGCAAATGGCTTTGCCAGCCTTTTGTGAAAACACTGACGCAAAAGTTAATACAATTATTTGTTGTATTGTGTGTATATATATATATATACCTATGTTTGTATATGTGTGTGTGTGGGTGTATGTGTGTGTGTTATGGGGTTTGGGGTTGAAAGTTCTTGTGTGATTTTGTATTATTATTTTAAAAGAATTTATCATTTTAATAAAAGCTTTTACACCTTTTTTAATAAAGTGTAAATTGTAATTTATTCCTGTGATGGCAAGGTTGAATACCAAAATAGTACTTTTTAAATCAGCTTACAGTGTTTTATGAACTTTAAAAGCACTATGTTGTGCATGTGTTTTTTGCATGGGTTTAAAACTAAAATCTGCCAATATGAGATGGCTTTTTTGCAATCTAAAATGTATTTGACATGTCTGCTGATCAGTATGTGGCTATTAAACGGTCATGGGAAAGTTTTTGATGACCAGCGATGCAATGATGCATCAGGGTAACAAGACAAATGTGGCCACACAGGTTTGGGCTGAACTACATTAACAGTCACCACACCTTCTGTAAGCTGATTTTTGATAAAAATAACCTTTATGGTTTGACTCACTAATAAAATAAGGTATATAGATTGGCAAAAAGAGTATATCACACCCTTATTTAGCTGCTGATTTAATTGATGTTTTCACCATCTCTGAGATAAAAAAAAATACTTTCTTTGTTATTTCCAATAAATACTCCACCCATGTTTCTTTGAATGTGTAAACTGACCACAACACCCAAAACCGCAAGGCAAGAATCGACTTCAATTACAGCGGCCAACATCAGTCAAATACCAGAAGAGTGACATGTCAAATAGTAATCAGGTCTATGGGAAGCCGCTTCAGGTATACTGTATTATTGTGACAGAGCCTTGACATTAAGAACGCAGGAATGTTCACAGAGCATACTTGATTTACAGTGTTTGTTGACCTGCCAACTGCCAGCTTTGCATGTTGGGACGGATTGTTTGCAAGGACTCAAAGTTCCAAAAACCACTGAGCTACTTTGCTGCCTACTATCTATAGCTAACCGAAATGGAACCTTGTAAGTGACCCATTTAGAACACTCAGGCAGCAACTCTGTTAACTAATTAAAAATGAAGACAATAAACACTAGACGTGATAATATATGGTTTGTCTGTGTTCTTCAAGCCATCTCTGGTATTTTGCTTGCTTTAACCCATAGGTGGCGCTAAGGAGGGGCTAATTTATTCACTAATTTTAATGCTTATATACGTCGAGTCAGTAGCTCAGCCAAAAAAAAGAAGCTTAACTCTCTCGTGAACACGTATACAGCTGTGGCCAAAAGTTATTGATTTGAGTTATAATTTAAAAAATAGAAATATTTTTGTAATAAAAACCCATCAATCTGCTTCAGAAGACATGTGTTAACCCCCCGGTGGTGTATAGGTTAATTTTACGACAGATATATTCAATTTGAAAAGCTTCAAAATAATGGCCGCTCTCCACAGTCAGGTGTAACGAAGGAGGCGGAGACATGCGGATCCATTTGCAAAGTTTTATTCAAGGTCAGGCAGGCAGGGTAAACAATGGAGTCAAGAGCAAACATAGACAAACCAGAGACTTAAACGGTAATCCAGGCAGAGGTCAGGGCAGGCGGCAAACAATCAAAACACCAATAAACAGTCTAAAGTCAAAAACAGGAAAACAAAATGGGGGTAGGAACGCTCAGAAATTAATCCAGGCAGAGGTCAGGGCAGGCGGCAAACAATCAAAACACCAATAAACAGTCTAAAGTCAAAAACAGGAAAACAAAATGGGGGTAGGAACGCTCAGAAATTAATCACAGGAAAATCAAGACCTCCGGTGAGTGACGCTGCGTCCGAAATCGCTTACTTCCCTACTATATAGTACGCGAAAAACAGCATGCAAGGCAAGTAGTATGTCCGAATTCATAACATTCGAAATTCAGTAGGCGAGAAGTACCCGGATGACCTACTACTTCCGGCCGAATTCTGTAGTAA